>DWDT01000085.1:0-29910 GCA_018245595.1 Microceris scylla
CTCCAATAGCACGCCACTGAGCTCGATCTTCAGCTCTTCGCATCCAACCACTGCCAGCCACTTTGCGTATATCGTCATCCACCTAGCTAGAGTTGACTGGGTTATAGTATACTGATACTATCTTCACTTCTTCGAAGGCTTTGTGCCGGCGCTTGACGATGTATCCAAAATCAGCTCCAGCAAATCGCCAATTCTTCCATGTGCTGTGATGACTGCGATTTATAACGCTTTCACATAATCAGGGAGACCTGAAGCCCTCTCCGAGGGCTTTTCCCCGGGTCTTGAAGACGTCCCAAATCAACTCCAGCAAATCGCCAATTGTTCCATGTATTATGTACTTCCTTATAATCGGTCGGAATGAAAGGGAAGTACATTGCAAGGCATATCCTTGATTAGGCTTAGGGTAGATCCCAAACCCTTTTCCCTGCATACTAAGTACGCCGAAAACTCTCCATATTCATATTATATGATAATAGGTATTTTTTCGTCTGAATAAAATGTGTTTTTGCCGTAAGTATTAGTTATGACTTTACACATATCCGTAATTACGATTTCGAGAAATTACGGACAGAATTGAATGACCTTTAATCGTAGTGCAACTGGTATATACTAACCCATCCCTACTTTACAAAGACTCTACAGATTCTTTTGTTTCCGATCCAAAAATCGTTTTTAAATGTCACTAAACCCAATATCGTCGGTCATTCTACACAAGATGTCACGACACAATAATTTCTTACCAAATGCACTTCGAGGATTTCATTTCGTTCCTCATGAAGTTACTGCCATCAAGAACATGGCGCACCTTTATTATTTCATATTTCCTACTTATATGGAGTTAGGTCAAAATCGTCGTTGATCTATTCGCTTTAGACAATAGGTGCATAAGTGGAAAAGTGGTTATCGCAGAAGGTATTTTAAAAAGATGAAAACTCGTATCGCATTAGTTTCAACGATTGGGCAAATTGTCTAATCTCAGTCGTTTAACTTGGAGACCAATAGCACTAATTACGCACTTAAAGCAATTGGCTGAAAGTGAAAGTAGGCCAGAAAGAATTACGACTTTCAGAAGCACACTGCTCGTGACCGGCACGTAGACGCGGGGCGCGGGTTGTGGAGATAAGTAGCCGGGTTTTTGCAAGCTTATTAGCTGTTGTGCGTAAAGACTAATTACAAAAATGAAGATTCGAGCGCCATTGCGCGGCGTCATTTTCGCTCTGCTCAGTTTACATGATCTAAATGAATGTCCTAGTGCAAGTGTAGTCCGGTCGTGGGTCAGAAAGTTCGCATCTACGTGTTCGACACTGAATCGGAAACCTGCGGGGCATCGAAGGTCCACACGAAGAGGGGAAACTGTAAGCGAAGTTGCGACGTCGGTACAGCGCAATTCCCAGTTACAAGTATTATCTCGCAAGTTATCCGCCGATCTCGTCACGTCAAGAACATCGCAATTTGATTTCGGTAAACTAATATCGCGGCGAGGGGACAATCCATGGCTGGCCCGGAGACTGGTCTCCGGGGAATTGAATCTCACGCCAATAGACTTTTTGGTTATACCTCGAAAACCGTGTTTACGTTAATAAACCGCCGACGATTGCCCTGCTCAAAAACAGTATTCGCAAGGTGATGTCCGCTATCACACGAGCAATGTGCCAACAAGTTTTCACGAATCTGAAGTATAGCTTCGAAGAGTGTGTATGTCTATGCGATCTTTTACTGCGATTTTTTATAATACGCTACGCAACCTAATGGCCCACATTGTCCTGTACTGGGGCAAATGAGCTAATATAATTCTTAAAACCTCACTTCAAGAGAATGTAACTCGAGTATTAATTTACTTATTAAAACAATTAGATATTGAATACAATAGACATGCATATTAAACAACAACTTACATAGTATTATAATAAATTTAATTATATAAATTTTGCAATAATATAATATGTCATCTACAACACGGCAATATGAACTATAAGCGACTGACAGAAACTGTTCATAATAATTATTTACACAATAGTACCTATGTCTATAATTCGAAAGATTAATTATTAATATGATTATGCATACTGTACGTATTTAACCTACCAATTAGCAGACCAGTCATCTTATAGCAAGTCAACCATCACCTATAACTACATATATGTATGTATGTAACCCCTCGAAGTTTCGTCAATACGTGGCCGGACATGAAAATGAGATTTTATTTCGCTTTTTTAAGCGTCCCATGTAGTATCCGGCATCAATGCATATACATTTGATTCTTTATGTTATATAAATGTTATGAAAACGAGTCTAAATACCAAAACAGACTTAACGGACGCCATTTTCGACGGCTCATCAGCTCCCGATGCTCTAGTAACTGATTATTATCAGGTGATCAACTTCGATAGCAGTGACGGTCAACGGTTTAGGCCGATAGTTAAAACCCCAGTTAACATTTTAAGAGATATACCGAGCCTGGTGTAGGGCAAGCTGTCACACAAGTTACAATTGCTTCATATATTATCTACATAATATTTTAATATGTTAATTTCACACAAATTACAATACTACTAGTACTGTAAATATAACCAGATAAAAATATTATAATCATGCACATAAAAATATTGAAATATTTATTTATTTAATAATAATAATTCTTTATTTCGGACAAGATCCATTTATTTATTTAAATTGTATAATTTTTGGTTCGTTTCCAAAAACGATATGTACCTACAGTATTATGGCCTACAGTTAAGATTCGATTAAAAAGACGATAATGTTTTAATTATTGAAACTTTTAATATGATTTGGTTAGCACCAAATGTATGAGTATAATATTATTAACACTCACTTTTAAAGATACATTTAGCTTTAAAAGCTATTATGAGACATTCGTTAATAACGTAACGTCACGCATGTAAATCTTCGAAGGGGTAGGCCGAGGAGCGTAGTGCACTCCCACGTTTCACTAGTTATGTTTACGTGTACACTGGGAATAGGTGGTCAGCCCAGTAGGTTGCCATACCCCGGACACAGATACATCCCCTAACCAAGGACCTCCCTATCGGCAGTCGCGCTTGCAACCACTCGGCCGACGAGGAAGTCATTAGGTACTTATTATTTCGGAAATATCTGGCAATTCGATATATAGTTATACTTAATAAAATGTTATAGAAATATCCCTAAATAATTATTAAAAAATAACAGTAAATACACATCGATTGGCACAAACATCAAGACAGAAAGAAGATCTAAAAGCACACATTCTTTCCAATGCAAATGTCACTATATGTCAAAGGAATATGCCATTATATGCTCAACGCATATACCAATGGAATAATCGATATATTATTTTATAAACTATTCTACACAAAGATGATGATTTTATATCCGTGAATGATTAGACTATATTAGATGAGTAAATTAATTTAATGGCATTTAAGGGGTGTAGCGAAGCCATTCGAACAGTGGAGTTGGGAGAAGATTGAGAGTAACTAAGGGAGTAAGCCTCGGGGGTGTGTACACGCTTTTCATAATTGCCGGCAGCTGGTAGTCCACTAGCAAGCGGTAACGATAAACCAAAAATCGATACAAGACAGTCATTCGTACAATGAAATTAATTGATAGTTTACAACGCAAATTGTAATAGCATTTAAAACTAAAGCGAAACACCACGCGGAGCCTCATATGGTAATACAAATACTCGTGAAAGAAAACATCGTATGCAAGCGCGTTTATCAAAGGGAACGTCCAGGTAATTTTAAGAAATATAGCCTCTTGATTCCATAATGCAGAAGACAGCGGCGTATAAAACCTTAGAGTTACAGGATACCCAGTTGCAGTACGATAAGTTGTCACGAAGTTGCCACCTTGGCATCGTTGAAGTAAATGGTTAATTAACGGCAAAGCCATTGTAAGTAATGATGCTTAAGAAAGATTATCTTCAAATATAAGATTGTTTGGTTACTTACTGATTACAAAGGCAAACGTGAACGCTGTCCACGTCGATATTCCACGGTAAGAGTACATTAACTAGTTATCAGACCCTCCCTATCTCTACTCGAAGGTACTGTAATGACGTCGTCGAATTTTACAAGCTATTGATCGGAGAGCGACATGCGCGTATCTGCGCAGATGTTTTGTTACCATTCCGAGCTTTTCCACACGAAATAAATGTTCCAATTGCTGATTTATACGCGCGTTTCAATATCTTTGTTTCAACACCGAGCTTTGCTTAGCCGAGCTTAGCTTTGTAACAGTTTTTTAATTAGCGTTATATTATCTTCCCGATCATATTGACTTGTTGAATGTGTTACGAGATTTCAAATGAATAAGAACAGAATAAAGAGGGCGATTAACGTATATCACTAACGTGCTAACTAATAATAAAAAAACGTCGCAATTGCGAAAATGCAACAATGTTGGCAAGATTTCTATGTAATTGTTAGTACTCGCACCTATCCCGCAGATGCGTACCTTCCGGGACGCATACAAAAATCACACTGAAGTTTACAGGACTCTACTAGTTGCATCTATTGCACATGCGCGGATCATAAAATGTAGGTCATTATTGGGAGGAGGCTGCGATGCTGGGAGATTCTTAATCAATACATTTTATCATATGTACTCAAACACGAGGGCCGCGTTGCAATTTTTTTGACATACGAGTTTTTTACTCAGTCATAACATCACGGCTGTGCTTACTTAGCCGAATGAACAGAAAGAAGTAGTATATACATAGTACATTCGCATAATTCGCTAGTTTTGATATACGTCCTACCACGAAATAGGGATGAGCTTTTTCAAAAATACCGAATCTAAATCCAAACTCTGTGCTGCTAAAATTTTAAGTTAGTAATACCCTTCTAATTTTTAGCCTGACACGGGTATCGAATCCATTGTCTCTTGATTAGCTGTCGCGTTTACAACAACTCGACCAAAGAGGGCAGTATGCACAAGATTAATAATAATTAAAAACCATGAGATCGGCTCCATGTCAACATACGAGCAACATCATTATTTAATACTAAGGACGTATAACGTATAACATCACATGAGCGATGAGAGTGTACTGAGCTCATCTGCTTATCCCTACGAGAAAATAGGGGCTAGATAAAAAGAAAACTGAGCTATTATTATTATTAAGGCTGAGGAAAGAGTGAGATAGGGTGATGACTAGTTATAATATTATTATGAGTGTGTGATCAAAAAGTGTTCATTTCCAACATTAAACACACCAAACAATACATATGTGTCGCTACAGTTTATAAAAAGAAATAAAGTGATTAAAAAATTTATTTTTGATTACTTAAAACATCATGGTCGGAAGTATTCCCGCAACAGTACTTTGATGTGATTTTTTCTAAAAAATGTGTGGAACGAAGAAGTGGAACACTAGAATAAGAGATATAAGGTAGCTTGTCGCTAAAGCACACAATACGTCCATCTTTCCCGAATCGTATGACCTGGAATTATTCTAAACGAGAGTGAATAGGCACTGTTTAGGCGAGCGTGCTACATCCTAGCCATCTCATGCAGCGAGCGAAACGTGAGTATATTTCTGCATTAAAAAAATAAAAAAAACAAATACATTTTCAACATACTTGGACATGTTTCCTAAGTAAGGAATAAAATGTATTAAAATGTTATTTGCAGTGCTCATATCTATCGCTACTGAAAAAATCGCCAGCGGGACTCAGACCAGCATACCCAAGCATATTTTAATTCGCAAAAAAATTCTTGCACCACTCATGATAATGATGAAGGTTATTGTTGGATTGATGCCTGATTGTTGGATAAACAACACCATTAAAATTCTTATAATTTAGGAGTGACAATTGATGCAACATAGTGCAATGTACTTACAATTTTCCTGCAGCGAGCCTACTCTCTAATAATACTAGTAGTAGTAATAGTCCGACAAATTTCCTAGTAGTAGTAGTAGTAGTCCTAGTAGTAGTAGTCCTAGTAGTAGTAGTCCTAGTAGTAGTAGTCCTAGTAGTAGTAGTCCTAGTATTAGTAGTAGTAGTAGTCCTAGTAGTAGTAGTAGTAGTAGTAGTAGTAGTAGTAGTAGTAGTAATAGTAGTAGTAGTAGTAGTATTATTATTAGTAGTAGTAGTAGTAGTAGTAGTAGTAGTAGTAGTAGTAGTAGTAGTAGTAGTAGTAGTAGTAGTAGTAGTCCTAGAAGTAATAGTAGTCCTAGTAGTCGTAGTAGTAGTCCTAGTAATCCTAGTAGTAGTCTTAGTAGTAGTCCTAATAGTAGTCCTAGTAGTAGTAATAGTCCGAAAAATTTCGGCCATAACGCCTGCTTCATCTCCGATTCATAGAAATACATATCTTATATATAAATATATGTATATAGACTCTTAAAATACATAGAATTATTAATTAGTAGAGAATAGTAACAGTCGTTTAAATCGACTAACGTTAAGCGATAGTTATATTGCGCGTGTGATGTGTATGTATGTTGGCTTTTGTCATTCACCAGCTGGTAGGATCGTGGTGTAAACATACAAGTAAGTATTTGGAAGTAAAACATATTCTTATTCATTAAAATTCAATTTCAATAAAATTCATTAAGTAAATTTCAATGAAATTCATTAAGTCAATTTCAATAAAATTCATTAAGTGATTCAATTTCAATAAAATTCATTAAGTGATCTAAATTGACACATTCCATTACTTATTTCCAACTTTATTAATTAGTAGTTACATCTATACCACTTAAGTGATAATAAAAATATACGCACAGCAAACGAAGTAAGGTTTATGAAATGCAACTGTGAAGGTAAATCATGATGAGAAAACCTAAGTGTTCTCGATGTTATGTTTAACACGTTAAATGCTATCGCCAAAATATGATTTTTCCGCCGACCCCCAAATGCGTTTTGAATATGACTTTCTCTTGAGGGCACCGGTGACCCCCATGGCGCTGTAAAGTAAATCAAATGAGGTCACCGGTGACCCCCTGATGTTTAAAGTGTTAAGCGTTTGAAGTACAAAATCGCTCTCGGCCAGCATGGCAGCCTAAAATCCAAATCTGTTTCACTTCGAGAACTGTCTCCAAGAGTAGAAGGAAATAAACACTGACGGTGACATTAAGACATTTAAGTTTGATGTTGCTCATATTTTACTAATCGTGATGTATGTGAGTAGATACATATAAGTATTTGTAATGCATACGTATTACAGTTATTAAAATGTCTTTTTAATAGTTAGTATTAATATTTTGATATTACCATCCACAAGATAAAAGGAAAACAATTAATTTTGGTGCTATACAATGAAATAAAAACTAATAAAATGTTTTAATAGTAATAAGACGTTGGTATAAAGTGACAGCATGCATAGCAATGCGGATGTTAGCCGAGCTAATATCTCTCGAAATCGGGTTGTAGAGAATTAGATATGTGGCTAAAATCGAGGTCTCTCCGGAGCAGGTCTCAGAATGGAGTAGAATAAACTTAGTACTATTCAATCTCAAGAAGATACAGGTATCCACGGTCACTGTTATGTAATCCCATTTGTTATGACGTCGCAGCTCCAGGACATTACATTCACCATAGTTCAGTTAATAATAATGTTATATCATTTGGAAGGAAAAGACAAATGGGCATCCAGAAAGCCCGGTGTTTTAAACAAGGCATAGTAGTAACTTTTTTCGGGCCAATGTGCAGCTGCGTGCCATATGAATCGCCGATGACCGTAAAACTCACAATCCGGTTAGAACCCCTGAGACTGTGCAAGGACCTTAACGCATTGTGTGTTCTACCAACCCTACAACATGGACATGTTGTAGGGTTGGTAGAACATACAATGTTGTTCCAAAACTTCCTTTAAAGCATGTAACGCATTGGGAACCCGTCTGATATGCAAATGTCCTTAGGTGATGTTGGCTACTTGCCATCCCCCTATTTGCCTTTTAGTACAAAAAATTAAGTATTGAACATTAAGTTTCCATAGTATTATTACCCAAGTTCATGATCTGTTTATCTGGAAATATGTACCTAAATGGTAACAATTCTGCAGAAATGTATCTTCTAACTTATATAACTATTTCACAAATAAGAAATATCGATACCCTTTTGAAACGCAGCGTCTCAATCCTAAGTTCAAATTCGGTGCGCACTTGTCATAAATGTTAATTTAAAGATTGAATATTACTTGCTATAATGGTGAAGGAAACATCTAAGTAAAAAACACGTTTTAGGTTTCCCCGAAAAAAAATTTTTTTTCTCAAGGCACATGAAGTCTCATTCCGCACATGGCCAGTATAGTTGTCAATAGCCTTAATTTTATCATTCTTTAAGGAGACCCGTATTCAACAGTGGACAGATAAAAGGTTCTATAAACTATTGAATACAGAACCAAATCTAAAGCTATGACTCAAGCTGAAGTGTCAATGGACTGGCTGTCTCTATCGAATACCTGACAACTGTTGGAATAAGTAGCAACCTCATCGAATGTAGTATAGGATCTCCTCCGGTTTTTTGGAGTGACGATTTATGATACTTGTTCGGCGAAGCCGAATCTGCAATGGATTGAATCAGTCCAGTGATGGTCGTTTACAATGGAAACGTAAATCAATAATACAAATACGAATAACGTTCCATTAATCTGAAATGAATTATGATAGTGAAGGTATTTAAGTTCATATTAGGTTATATCCGTTCTATTTCAAACGGAATATTCACAAAACTTTTATAATTTTTAGGAACATCCATCCGTTATCTGTGTTTTTTTTTATTTTTAGAAGGTTGGCTAAATTTTGTACTCACCTTAACAAACCACGCGGAAAAGTAAATTTACTAAAAGTAATAACAGACCACGCGGAAAACTAAGAACATAATAGAAAATACCTTTAAAAATATACCTACATATATTTTATGTTTTAAGTACTTTTATGATAATCTATTTTACCTTGCTATGTTGCAGGTTGGGACGAAATGGTGCCATATCAAATCACCTCTGGATTTTCAGGACGGCAGTTCAAAACACACTTCACACCCTAATTTCTATATTCACTTTATCAATACAGTAAAAGCTTCTTATTCGCGGGGGATGTGTTCCATAAATATGACGCGAATACAGCGCGAATATGGAATCCAAGGTTTCAAAAAAGCAATATGTACGTTAAAATAACGTGAATTTATTGATAAATTAGGAATTAAAATCAATTTGTATTGTGAAATTTAGACAAATGTTTAAAGAATTTAGTAATTGTTTCTTGCTTCGTCACTTTTAAAAGATGTTTAAGTTGAGATTGATATTCAGACGTAGCACTAAAAATTTGCCTTTTAAAAATAAGGCTCCTTTCCATAGATGGATCAATTTTCATAAAATAATCACAGAGTTCATTAGCCATTCTTAAGCCTTCACTCAAGTTTTTTAAATTCAAGATCATGATATCTCTGCTCGTTGAAGTCTCTTCTTCAGTGCAATGCGGAGTTAACATTTCCTCCAAGTCGGTTTCGCTTAAGTCAACTTGCGAATCAAGTAACCCCTGAATGTCAGTTGATTCTATCTGCTCGAAGCTATCTCGCCCTATTTCCTTTGCAACTTCTTCACCTGCACTTAAATTTTGAATTTTCATGGACTCTTCGTCATTTTCAATAGTCATACCCGCCGTTACTGAAAGGGCGCGTTAATATAAGACACCGAATCATTTTAGGTTTACCGATTGCATCCGTGAATAAGAGATTTTTCGCCGCGAATACAGGAACTGGGTTGCACTTTTTTCACCCGCGAATATTGAAAACGCGATTAAAGAAACCGTGAATAAGGAGTTTTTACTGTATAACAAAAGTTTTAAATGTCTAATTACTTTTCTTCCACATGGAAAGCGTTCAGTTGATTTTTCTACAAATGTTTCTTAGTTTCTAACATTTTCCCACTTTTTAGTCAAATGACGAATATTGTTCGTGGACATATAATAAATAGGCCATTGTTTAATACACTAATATTGGAACTAAATAGCGATTCTACGAAACTGTGATGTAACTTTGTGAGTGGGTCGGGGAAACGCTGTAATGCAGCGTTTGGAATCTTACGCATGCGCATAGAGAGGAGAGGGGGAAACACGGAGTCATTTGGGTTGGAGCGAACCGTACTTTTATAGTATTACAAAATTTACACCTAAAATATTGAAAATTCATTTAAAGTAATCATTTCATGCCTACTTAGTATGCAACGTTCGTTAAATATATTGACGTCAATTCACAAGTCCACTGCTGGACGTAGGCCTCCCCCAAAAGGGGAGCTTACACCTGTAATCTCCAGGCTGGGTATTTTTTGAGAGCACTCCTCTAACTGCCGCAGCCAGCATTAGAATACTTGACGTCGATATATCGAGCGAGGTCCAGATCCGCGATCATTTAGAGGGTAAGGCCAAATTGGGCTCTAAGAAGCTCGGTACACTGAGCAGATCGAGACAGTATTTTACTCCGGCCCAACGTCTGCAACTTTATAAGGCGCAGGTTCGGCCGCATGTGGAGTACTGATCTCACTCTCATCTGTATGCAGGCGCACCCCAATACGAGCTTCTCCCTCTTGACCGGATCCAACGGAGAGCGACTCGAATCATCGATTGTCAGGATCTTTCCGAACGGCTTGATCCCTTGCAATTGCGTAGAGATGTGGCTTCTCTCTGCATTCTCTATCGATTATACCACGGGAAGTACTCTAAAGAGTTGTTCAGACTAATATCGCCCACAGATTTTCGCCATCGCCCAACGCGACAAAACCTCCACCCTCATTATTTAAACAGTTGGCGCTACGCCACTGTGCGCTTCTCCAGAAGTTTTATACCTCGCACAACGAATCTGTGGAACAACTTATCGCATACGGTATTTCCGGACCGATATGACATTCAAACCTTCAAGAAAATAGCGTATACCTTCCTTAAAGGCCGGCAACGCACTTGCTGACCCCTGGGTTGCAAGTGTCCATGGGCGATGGCAATCACTTAACATCAGCTGACCCGTTTGCTCGTTTGCCCCCTACTCTATAAAAAAAAACGTTTGACATGCGGGTTGGAGATCACAGGGCACAGCTATTCGCACCGCCGACGCTGCTGCCCGTCGGCAGCCAGGACATTTAGCCATGCCTATTTAGGATGCGCTATACCGCAATCAGTCGGTCGCCAGAGCCTTGTCTGTTATAGCAGGGTGCACCAAGTGCAGGGGAGGTTGGCTTGGGCTCCTTCGATCGTGGTTTGATCCCCTTACACCCCAGGGGTGTAAGGGGTTACATAATATATAATACAGGTGTATAATTTGATATACATACTGTAATCGTGACAAACCAACATGTTTACTAAACGTAACATCACGCCTATAATCCCCGAAGTGGTAGGCAGTGGAGTGTAGTACAATCCAACGTTTCAGTCCACTGCTGGACATAGGCCTCCCCCAATGAGCGCCATCGCGCCCTTTCTTCGGCTAGTCACATACAGCATCTGCCTGCAGCCTTTTGCAGATCGTCATCCCACCGGGCTGGGGGGCGTCCGAGTCCGAGTCACTACTAGAAATTCTAAATTAGAAAAATCCAATAGTATCTGTCCCTGTATTTGAACCCAGGACCTCCCGATCAGAAGTCGCGATGCAACCACTCGACCAACGAAGCAGTCAAGTATTTTTTTCACTAAAGTTTACTACACATTACTCACGTGCAAGCATTCGTTATTGGCAATGCTTTTTTTTTATTGCTATTAAATAGCGAATAATAATGAAATGCTACTCAACTAGAAACTCCCTTGGAACTTTAATGTATATTTTGCGAAAGGAAAATCATAAATTCATTCTATAAATTATCTACATGCGTTATTCAGATACTCGTTGTTTAATTGCTTTAATATTACAAGTGGAAATATTTCTAACATTCATTTTAATATTATAAATGCGAATGTAAGTTTGTTTATGGCACTTTCACTCGAAAACTACTCAACCGATCATCATGAAATTTTGTACACATGTTCTTGGACTAATACCTCGTTAGTAACGTAGGATAGTTTTTAGTAAAACAAATATCTTTTTTATGTAAGATAAAAAAATTGTTTGTCAAAAAAATCTCATAACTAGCTATTTCAACGTCATCTAGCGTTCCAGTAATGAAGTTCCAACCCTTAGTATTTACCGTCGCACTGTATTACTCACAGTCACGACAATATCCAATCCAATCCAATTGACTATAGTTTCAGCTGGTTGGAATTTTTCTATATTTATAATTATTTTCTTCTGTCATTTTTATTTTATATTTTAATTTTTGAGGTTAGCTGTCATTTTTGTGGTTAGATGCCACTTGATTATCTTTTCATCATTAAAATTGGTCAATTCGTTGAACAGATATCATTTAATTATGAACATTTAATTTCGAAGCTATCATCACGAGTATAAAAATGTTATACATGAACTGTGTCCACGAACTTTATGTGACAGACCAACGCGAGCGAAGCCGCGGGCAAAAGCTAGTTCATTTTATAAAGCTAAATACTTTCTTTAATTTTGCATATAATATAGGTAAGTTTAGCTGGTCATCTCTCAAGGAAATGACTGAAGGTTATATAAATTTTTATCAAAGGCTTTTTAAAAAAATTGCTAGATTTAAATTTATATTTACGGGTCAATGTAAACATAAACAAAAAAAATTTTTGAAAAAAATGTCAAAACATGAGATATTCCTGCGAATTACCGAAGCCGGGATTCGAACCAGGGACCTTCAGCTCATTATGGCTGATGCTCTACCAACTGAGCTACTTCGGCTGTACGTGAACTACAAAATTTAAGACAGATGTTGTAAAAATAAGACACAATTTTATCATTTTATTTTGATTTAAAAGCTTATTTTTATTGTAAGTTTATGGATATCATATGCAATAAGTAAAGCCACACGAAGTAAAGTTTGCGATAATACGAATTAGAAGGTAGAAAATAATTAACTACTTTAAAATAATAAATTATCTTCTCAAGAGAATATCAAAAATAGTATGCTTGTATAAAAATATAACAAAAGTAGCAAAAATATAGATACCTGGCCTATAAAATTATTTGTAAAAATCTTATTCATGTTATTTTTTGTACTATAAATATACATATAATTCTACATAATCTGGGGTATTAATATTACAACAAACAAATGTCTTTTATAAACTTCAATAATTTTATGATATGCAGATATCGCAGTATTTTTCTTTAATTTGGGCCAAATATCTAAGAATTAAAACTTAGAAATTTTATTAAAACTTTATTCAAATCTGTCCAGTATTTTTCCCTGGTGCCCGAACAAGGGCGGATCTTAATCACTATATTCATTTATATACATACATAAAAAGTTTCATGTTTTACAAACTGTAAGTATGACTTAGACTTACATCTACGCGTATGTTCTAACGGTGGAAAAGTGGGTATACTACACGCCTTCTCCTACCCCTTTAAGAAAATATTAGCGTGGTTTTATGTACTATACAATGCTTACTATGGAATAATCATAGCTGTGAGGAGTGAGGCTTAGACAAGAGACTGGTTTTTTAATAGTAATTAACACACAATTCAAACCCTCCCAAAACCACCAGACATTTTTTACCTTTGGTATCTCCTCATTATTTTACTTTTTTATCTTCTAAATTTTAAACTTACCCAATCATTGTCTTGAAACTTGATCTTGATTTGACTTGGGATAGATATCCAGAATTTTTTTGTACATCTGACACGAGGATTTAATTGTATCTTTGACTGTTCTGATTCCAAAATTGTGACAATATTATTATCGTAATAAACATAATAATAAATAAAGGAAAAGTGCTAAGTTAGCAAACAAAATAGTTCGTTTGATTTGTAAGGACTTTTTAAACTAGTAAAAAAAAGGACAGGTCATGTTTTTTCTCCAAACTAATTAATAATTATCTCCATGGTTTATGTGAACTCAAATTTTATAAGTCAAAACGCTGAAAAATATAAACGTCTGTAGAAAAGAAAATGCGGAGATAACAATAATTCTGCAATAAAACATACAATAAATATTATATTTATTTTTTGTATGGAATGGATTTAGTTAAAATATATTTTAATATTAAAATATATTTTATATAATATTAAAATATATTTCATATATTAAAATATATTTTAAATGAGAAGCAGTGATAGGCTAGTGGTTAAGAATTCAGCCTCTACTCGGGAGGTCCTGGGTTCAAATCCATGGCGCGCACCTTTTTACAAAAGTGCGTTTTAAATTTAAATATCACTTGCTAACAGTGAAGGAAAACGTCGTGAGGAAACCTGCACACCTTAGAATTTATAAAAAAAAAATTTCTAAGGTGTGTGACGTCTGCCAACCCGCACTTGGCCAACGTTGGAGACTATGGCCTTAACCCTCTCAATATGAGAGGAGACTCATATTCCAACAGTGGAATTATAATGGGTCGATTATTATATTTATTATTATTATTATTGAAATTGTACTCGTATATCTGTTTTGTCATTATTTCATTCGCCAATCGCTCTTCATATTCGAACCCATAGGACAAAAAAGAGTATTTTTCAAGTTTCTACGAAATTTAGTACATAAATTTGAAACCAGATGGCACTATGGTTTTGTTATAAACAAGAACGTAGCCGCACAATCAGCGTGGGTAATAATTGAAACGGCAGATTTTAGAACATTGATATTTCAATTTTTTTATAAATATTCTTAATTCCAATGGAGTTTTGTACCAATAACTCAAGGATACGTTTCACTTAAATGCTATACGTAAGTTTGTACGTAAAGTTTAATGTATTTTAAATCACCAGAAATATATGTAGGTTCTTCGATCCGTAGTCATCTATGACATCCAAAAAATCTACAATTGCACGATAGTAGGTATTTGTTTGGTAAAAATTAAATCACACCCCGATATTTCGTACAAATTCATTTCCAGTTGCGTTATATATTGAATCAGTAAGGAGACATATTCAATAAAACGATTAAACAAAATTTAACTATCAATACAGAAATACTTACTAAGTATGTTAAATATTCTAATACGTCTAATAAAGATATATAAACTTGCACTTCGACTGTGGTGAAAATCTGAACTTTTATACGCTTTTAGGCAGTAATTAGTTCACTACTCTTCACCTAGATGTCATAGTGATAGGAAAATCCTGAAACACGGTGGCAAGTTTACGTAGGAAAAGTACAAAAATGCTTCGAAACACGATTTGTGTATCTGAGTTATGTTATATACAGTTCATTTTTTGGATGCGACCTCAATTATAAAGGTCGTTTATAAAAAATATGCTCACGAGTTAATGCTGTCTGACCGTCCAACTGTCAGACTGGCGTTAGACGGTTCATATTGCCTTAGCCTCGTCGGTCTAGTGGTTGCAAGCGCGACCGCTGAGCGAGAGGTTCTCGGTTCGATCACCGAGTTGTGCAAGGGATTTGTGTTTTTCTACATTGAAATACGCAGTAGTAGCACGGAATCCGGATGTGTGCCCGGTAAAAATCATTAGGCACACATGGTACTTCTAATGTAGATATCTTTGCATACCCCTTCGGCCATATTCAGACCGGACTGTTCTGTCGTCTATAAATAAATACTAACACTGATGAAACAAATAATAATATGATAAAACACGTTAAATAAACACGTAAACATGTTAAATAAACAAATAATAATATTAAAAAAAACGTCTTTAAATTATAGTATTTATTACACCAATGCTCTCATGAGGTCCAGTGGAAACTGCGTACACAGTTCTCGGGACCTAAAAACATTTAAATTTAATATTTTATTTAAATTTATGACATAAGTTTCACTATTTTTACCTATTTAACATATTTTTTTTATATAGAGTAGGGGGTAAACGAGCAAACGGGTCACCTGATGTTAAGTGACTGCCGTCGCCCATGGACACCTGCAACCCAGGGGTCAGCAAGTGCGTTGCCGGCCTTAAGAAATTGACTTATTAAAAGAACTATCAATGTGTCGTAATGGCGTCAGAGACGACATGTGTACATTCCAAATTATCATTACTGTACTACATAGTTGTAGTCGACTGTATACAGTATGTGATAGTAACTGAATACATCGATTAACTTAGCTTTTAGATAAATTGCTGTAAATGATTGTCTGATCTCCAAATTTATTGAATTATGTAACAATGATATGCAAACATTACAATTTTGTAAGTCGTACTTATACCGTATAAGGGGTCTGGCAGAGACCGACTCGACCAAGGTGTGGTATGTGTCGAGTGGCCGACCGGAGGGCCGTCACGCCACGACATTAGCGCACAATGATCTACAATAACAGTGCCTGTCACTTGGATTAGAAGTGTTTGGGTCAACTGTTACAGCAATAAGAACGTGACAGCTTGGCACTTACCTACTCTTACGGGGGTTTTTGTTTAAGCTTACCACGTGAAACAAATCGTCAGTTTTTTTAAATCAATAAACTTAAGCAGATGTGCCAGTATTCAAGATTTGTATTACGTACCTACTGTCTGCGTAATTTTCAAAATAAGATCATCAGTCTCTGCGCTCCGAAAATGTTGTAAAAGTCTGTTATACTTCTCACTTCAGTTTGAACAAAATCTTACGCAAGTAATATTTTGTAAAGATGTAATTTTCGCTTCTGCAAGGTTTTAAATGTGTTAATAAAATCTTTAATTGTTAACAGGTTTTTTTCTTTACAGAGATATTCATTAAATGCATAAGTGACGGGAGGGGTAGATGGACAATAAAATTAAATATTAGAAATTGTGATACATCAAATTTATTAAAATTAAAGTATTATAGCCAATAAATAAATAAACACACAATTTACAATCGCACACACAATTACTTTACATTTTGCACAGAGAACATTATTTGAGCAGTTCGTATGCAGCGCAGACATCCCTTTAAGGAATAATAAAAAATCTGTTTATAAGGGTCGAGCCCCCAAAGTCATCCCTTCGCGTTGGTAGACGTAACTGCCTCTTTGTGACCTTAGTACCGTACAAAGAGCAAATAACAATGTGGCATAAACGGCTGGGTGTTGAGACATACACATGTACGAATAACATTGAGGCCCCATCATCACTGGAAGTCGTCAACATCAATAGCGGTCACAAACACGTTTGTCAATGACTATGAAGTCTCAATAGAGAAATTTGTAAACAGTTAGAAATATAGCGTGTTCAAAATTAAACTGAAAATGTTATGATTATTGTGACCGGCTACTTCGAGCTCGTGTTGACTGGGGAGATTTAGAACAATTTAATAACTTTAATAATTGATCTAAATCTTTCAACTTATGTATAACTAAATAATTGCTTGTAACTATTCCGCGTGTAGAGCACAGGTGACCAACTCTAAGAGGATGATTTCATATACCTATATAGAGATATATCCGAAATGATTCAAAATGTTAAAATATAAACCATCGAGACAAAGATAAAGCCGCGATAAAGCGCTGGAGCCGGCGCACCGCGCGCCACGTAGCGCTGATATCCCCAGATAAAATCGCCGAGCACGCATACTTTGTCATTATCAACAACAGTCTCAGAAACATGGAATTCCTTTCTCTATGCAGATAAGGCAGATGCTGGATGCGACAAGCCGAAGTCAAGGCGCGATGTCGCTCATTGGGGGAAGCCTATGCCCAGCAGTGGACTGAAATAGGCTGATGATGATGACAAAGATAAACGATTTGAACCAGAATGTAGCTTTTCTTTGGTGTTTTGCTTCTAATATATATCTTAATAACAGCGAGCGGACATAATCCCTACTATAAAGCACTACCAAACAGCCCTAAACCTTTGTATAAAAAGATCATATTATATTTATAACACGTGTAGGGAAATATTAACAAATTTAAATCTGTCACATAATTACATTTAAGTACATATTATGTAGATCCATCTAAGTACCTACACCTCTTCGTTAGTTAAACAAAATGGCGGGGCTGTCCCCCCCCCCCTCTCCCCCGCGCCGTGTCACAGTCCTTACTTATCGTATTGAATTCTTTGATTCTTTAGCTATCCAGTGGTATAATTTAATTTTGGGTGGGGTTTGATAGATATAGGTACAGCTACAGCACGAAACTGTATCGCTCGATGTTGATATCATTCGTTTTTTCGGTTTGCATCCATATGGAAGCAATTTGAAAGACGTTATTCACGTCAAAAAGCATTCCCTTGATTCAAATCGAAACAGAACACAATAAATTAATTCATAATTACAACGAAAGAACTACCTAAGATTTGAGACTAGGCTAGTATTTGAAAGCATTTAATTATTTTTTCTCTAAGAATGTTTGTATAAAAATTGAAAACGAGTGAAAGCCGCGCCTACTTCAGTCAACTCAGTCGTTCTGCAATTGCCTAATTATCAAAAAACACTTTCCAACCACGAACAGCTTAATTAACCCAAACACGTTTAATGTTTAAAAATGCTGTATGGAATTCTTTAATTATTGTTATCTAAAACAGCTTTTCATACTATATACATGTAATACATTATAATTAATTATATATACCTGTTATTAAAAACGTATGAACACAACCTACTGCATAAAAGTACATTTTTAGGAAATTTATATAACTTTTTTTGATTGTGAATGATCGACAAAGGAACCGATGGCTTAAGATGGCTTTATACATGGATTCAAGCGCTGGTTATCGCTCTCAATATTTTCCATAACATTGTAGAGCAGAGATCAATCAACCTTATCGAAGCTTATCGACATGCGATCTGAAACATTGTGTACATAAAATATAGGCACGCATTTACCTCAGATATATAAATGTAAGCAGCGCAAATAGTTCGCGATAACTAATCTATAAATAGCCGAACACGAAAATATATCAGGCAAACGCACATTTTTTATTAAATCATACATAACTTTGAAGACTTTATAACTTTGAAACACTTATGTTTATTTCATGTGAAAAAATCCTTTTACTAAGTATTGCAAAATTAACAATTAACTTTAAAGCATTTTAACACGATCACAAATATCCTCAATGTGAGGAACTTACGGTTTCCTGCACGACACGTAACGTGCAACATCTAATCAATTTTGACACACTCCATGCTAACCGATTAATTGCAAAAATTTTGATATAATCAATGGACGCATCTGTACTTGAATTATTTGTAGATTATACTTCAGTACAGTACTAAATGGGTATTGATGTTGATGGACTGAAGGCCCACTGTGCGACTATGGGAGTATTTCTCTCTCTGTCTCTCTTTCCACTTGGGAGGAGGCACGGCGTGGCAGCTAGCTCCACTGCTAACACACGATTTGCCTTTTATTATTTGTTTTTCAAAATTTTATTTAAGCGGTACCTGAACATAATACCACTAAAAAGACAGTGACAGAAAAAAATACATAGAAGATACTCTTGAAGCATACAAAAGTCCGGTGTTCGAAAAATAAAATTCAAAGTGACCTTTTTTTTGCGCCCAAGCAAGGACACCCTCTGTGCGGGAGGGAGATGGCACCCCTCTTGGGTGGTCGAGAGGGAGAACAAAGTGATCTACAATTTAATGATGTCTCGTAACGTGCATTTTTAATTTATCTCTTAAAATATTAACGATTAAATCATTCAGCTAATCATAGTCAGTGAATAAACTATATTTATAACGACGCAGCAATATTTTAGATAAAATATATAAATACATTACTTTAATTGTGAGCAAATAAAAGAAGCAGAACACATTTTGCTATGTAATCGTTTAATTAATAAACACATAATTAATCGATAATGTATAATCGAACACATGTCATGTAATTAAAATATATAAGTTAAAAAGTGAGCACAATTTTTTAATTTGTGAAAATGGACATTATTTACTAGACAGCTAATAAGTAACGGGAAAAATGTATTTATTAAAGGTTATAAGTATGGACAAAATTGAAAATCTTGATTATAAATATATTACAGTATATATATAAATCTATTTTATGATTTTAGATCAAACCAAAAGAAATGGTACAGCCCGCAGAAATCAACTAGTCAATTGCGAGGAATGCTCTCCGCAGCTACAGCTCGCACTCGCCTGCAACGTCAGCTAAGCGAGGTGATCAGGTAACTTCTGCGAGTTATAAGCGCAAGTCTTGCAAATGAGACAAGATACAATACGACACCGATACGGACACAAAAATGAATAATTAGATACTTACTATACAATAATTACATAATATATGTACAGAGCATTATTTATAAGTGATTTATCGTTTATAAAGTGTGTGGATTATATTAATTTACTTTTAAGCATCATTGATCATATTCACTAGTCATTGTGTTCATTACAGTACATAATATTTTACATTAATAGTTTAGAGACTGGTTATTACAGTATTACCTTTAACTTTACTCTTAGAAAACACAAAAGAGACATTAATGCTTAAATACTAATTCTCTACGTAATGAGCAAGAGAGCTTTCCACACTTGATCATATCGACCTAATATATTATCAACGATCTCATTTTTCTAAAGCGTTTTTAAAAGGATTCGGTGTAATATATGTATATTATACAATACTTATATAAAGGCACATGAAAACATTTTTTACTGACGTGGGTCAGTTTGCGATATCTTATAATTATACTAATATGAATGATCCAATCAATTAATTATATTTATTATAATAATTATTATTTTTAAACTTTATCGATCGATCCGTTCTAACCTACATGTTTTTACATGAACGATAATATAATAATTCTAAAATTAAATAATATATTTAATCAACAATCGACTAGGACAGCGATGTAATAATATTTTTTTACTATACATGTATAAAATTCACGAAATAACGTACACTATTGTGAGTGTATCGGACTCATCTGGAACGACAATAGCATTAGTAAACGTGTGACGTCACAAGATGGCCGACGGGCGGCGGCGGTTGCATTTCGAATGACGTCACGAACACAAAGCAATTACGACACGAAAACCTTCAACCTTGTCCTGGTTTATCGAAAATGAACAAGATCGTAGGTACTCGGTTTAATTCACTAACTTTATTGATTTCGACTAGTCGTTATATTAATTAGTAGCAGAGGAAGACTGGGTAATGGTTCTCCAGGAATCAAACGATACCCGTGTATGAGACGTGGGTATTGAAGATCTATGCCAAGACGATGAGCTGGATGATGCTGATGAGGCAGGGAATACGTGCTGAATCTGCAACGAATTCGGTCGAAACAAGGAGGTTTGGTACCTCGTGTAATTGATGGGCTCACGTAGATTGTACGGGGTAGGAGTCTGCCGAGGGTTATGTGATTTGTGTTAGATTTTTGAATGGTCCTCACTGCCCACAAAGTGATCACAATTACCCTTATCTCAATGCAATGGGAATCAAAAAGTTTTATTTTTTGTTTCAATTACTGCTTAAGTGATCCCCATTATCCCTACTCTTCATATAATAACTTGTTAATGAAGCACGTTAATAGCTGGAAGCTAATTTAACCCAACTACATGTAACTCTAATATTGGAGTCGATTATGCACTGTTTTTTTAGTCTCAGAGACTAACACCTAAATATTATATAACTTTGTGTGAGTTAAAAGCTATGTAATTATATTATTTAGTGATTATGTGATAAATGCAAGTAAAATATTGGTCCATAAACATGAAAATAATTATCTATCTAATAACTATTATTAATCTCAATAACGTTGAGCTAGGTTATAGTTTACACAATTTTTAAAATTTTTGACGTATTTATGTGATAACAAAATTTGCCACGAACATTGAAGTTTTTATAAACTTGAGCAATTATGTGTACATAAAAAGGATATAACAGAGGCTTATTTTTTCAATTTTGGACGGTACTTTAAAAAAGTGCATTTTCTACAGTAGTGTGTCGGTTATTAATTTCTAATTTTGAAAAAATTCTAAGATTTACAGCAAGTCTCAATAATTGTCAGTTATCGACTTTTTATATAAAAGCACCATCTGTCAGTTTTTATGAAGACTTCATATGAAAGTGAGCATTCCGCTATTTATGTGACTAATATGAATGCTCTATGCACCGGATTGTACATTTAATAACAATATATATATTACAATGGCATTATAGCACCATACGTAAAGTACGGTTGGCAATTATGAATGCCTCAATGGTATTTTTCAGAAATGTTGCACACATGTCACAAAGACTAAGCAATAAATTCAAACGAACTGATTCTTAGTTTCTATGAACACAAGGAAAATAATATTGTATTATATTTATAGAAATTTAAGTCGGTTATCTATTTTATAACCCTTTAAATCGTTTTCTATGTCCACAAATCTGTAAACTGAAACTAACCCTTCAGCTGTTGTAGAGCAAGTCCGTGCATCTTTTCATGCAAGCTAGCAACACATTCAGAACAAAATGTTCGGCTTTTCTTTGTACTTTTGTGTCAACAAAAATCAAATCAACAAATCAAAGATCAACTGACCAACAACTCTGACTGATCAACGACCACTGAGCACAGCCGTGGAAATACATCCCTACATTGTCACCAGACGTTTGTCTCCAACATAATATTCTAGTATACCGAAAACGATATACACAAAGAGGCTGGCAGTGGTTGCATGCGAAGAGCTGAAGATCGACCTTAGTGGCGTGCCAATGGAAAAGCCTATATCCAGCAGTGGTCGGGAATAGGCTGATGATGACTATGATGATACCGAAAACAAAACACTGTCTGATCTCTACGTTTATCTTCAATACTATTCCTGCGCTGGTAGCTCTGGCCTGCTCCCCACACCACCAGCTAAGTCGTACACAGCTTGGGCCACTTCAGCTGCCAATGTATCAGCCAGCTGAAAAGGGAACAGTTTGTTGAATTTCCTCATTTTAATTTAATTCTATGAATTGAATGGGATATTTAGAAATTAAAATATACTTGATAAATAGTATAGTTTAAATTTTGATAAATTAAAATTATTTCATATGTATTTTATAGATTTTTATATATCAATTGCATATTAGTATTTTAGATGTACAGAGTATGACATAATTGACTATAAACAAGTAATTTAGGGAAATAAAATGAATATTTTTAACAAAAGGTGTTGCTATTGAATATTTTCAATATTGTCAAAGTTTGGGAGGTTCTTGGAGGTGCGCGGTTTTGTTATTTTATTTCTTAACCATGTAATTATTATTATCACTATTAAAAAACATGGGAGTATATGGGTCTAGTAAAGATATGTAATACGTAACATACGTCGTCCTGTTAGGGATATGTTACGTCCTGTCAGGTATCTGCTTCATTATATTTATATATTATAAACCAGGATTTTTTTATATCTCGCTTGCATACTTTAAAAGCAAAACGTTGAACAATTCAATAGTCAATATAGGACTATGGAAGACTTCGTTTTAAGGTACCTGCCGTTCCCAAGGTGCCTCACCACGGCAGCTGCCTAATTTTAAGAAAAATGTCGCTCGGAACGTCAATTCAAAAAAGGAACGCCGCCGACGTACGCGAGCCGGCGCCGGAGCCGGAGGCGGATAAGAGGGGGTCGACGCAGAGGAATACGCACGTGCTGCGTGGGCGCCTCGGCGTAGACGCGCACCACGTCCTCGGTGCCGGAGGGGCGCACGAAGGCGCGGCCGGCGCGCGCGGCGGCGGCGGCGGCCAGGCGCGCCTGCAGCCCCGCCGGCGCCGTCACCGCGCGCTCCGCGTCCGCCGTCGCGATCACGCCGCGCTCCTGCCCCGCGCACGCACCTCAATGTTATCACTCGTTCAACCACTCGTTGAATTTAATCTTAGTACGTTTCGTTCACGCGCTCCATCCTTACCGTGTCGAATCTTATTATTCATTATGAGCGACGTTAGCGCATAACGGCCGGGCCTGTAGATTTACGTCTTTCCGTTCTAACTTCCTCGCTGTTATTTTTTTTCACGCTACTATTTATGGTCCAATAAGTAGCAGCATCGAAAAAATAGGAGTGCATAAGGGAAGACCCGAAATGCCACATATATAAACAAAAATTCATGTAAAAATGCAGATCTACGTGACCCGGAAGTTGGAATGAAAAATCGTATATCTACGGAGCCCGCCCGTTGAATGTTAAGGTGTCAGGAGCTGTCCATTGTAGTACTAGATGGCGCTGTAACCATTTTAAAATTCGCAACCGTTCTATTCTTACGAATATTAAAACGGTTACGTGATATTGTTCTATAGCATAATAAATCGGTACTCTTTATCCATCATTATACCAGAAATGTCATCGATGAGGTTTAATAATTCAAAATACAAAAGAAATATACATATTTAGTACCTGCACGGTGACCTTGAGCTGCCTGCAGGGGAGGTCGTCGTAGGCCGCCAGCCACTGCCGCTCGTTGTGGCCGCGCGCACACAGCACCGTCTCCACCAGGAACAGGTCCGAGATGGCGTCGCCCACCGTCTCGTTGGTCATGTCGATGAAGTTCAGCAACAGCTCGGCCGCCTTACGTTGCTCTGGTTCACTGAGAATAACAATAAAATCTCATGTCTTATAAACCAGCTATCGAATATTTCAGCGATCAAGTCATTATAGTAAAGGAACAATAGTTATTTACGAACCAAAAATAACGAAACTAATTCTCCTACAAACCTATTTACAACAGAAAAGGAAGGGCAACTCTAGTCAACTTATGTCGGAGTTAAGGATTGAAATCGTACATATGTGATGATGATGATGATAAATAACTTACCCTTCTTCTGCAATTTTGCTGATTGTGGCTTTGGCTCGCTGGCTATAGACCACGGTGCCGTGCCCGTTGGCCTCGAAGTAGACCCCGATGTCGTACTGCAGCGCCGCATGGTGCAAGTGCTTCACGCCCGTCTTCACGCAAGTCACGGGGATTTTCTGGAACAGTCAATAAGTCATGAGTACATGTGTGGTGGTGGTTGACTTTGATACGATGGAGCCTTAAACATACTCTAATGTCAAAGACTATATAAACATATATCATATCAATCCTTGATGAATTTTACTCACAATGGGTTTATTTTATATTTCCCGGATAAGCAAATCTTGCTCATCGTCTGATTTATAAAAGTTTGTGATTTGTAAAGGTACAAAAATCCAGATTTGATCCAATCATACGTGTAAAATGTTCATTCTATTTCAAAGATCATGGAAGGCGAAATATATAGACACAAAAATACGAGCTTATAACGAATGACTACCTGGTCTAAGCTGTCCAGGTTTACTTTAACTTGAATCGAATATAAGTATATTTTACCAGCTCCTCAGTAATGTATTTGGTGGAGGCTCCGTTGGCGTAGGCAGTCTGCACCAGTCCCATGGAGAGCGCGGTCGCGTCGCAGGCCCGCAGCAGCTCCGTGATGTAGCTGGCCAGCAGGGTCGCGATGCGGTCGCCGTCCAGCAGCCGAAAGTCGTCGCTGAAAGAACGTTATACGTAGGGTTAAACATCAGGTTGATAACAATTAGAGAGTTACACAACGAGCTTTGGTCTAAGGTCATCTAACACACAGTCTTACAGCGTGCAGAACAGTATTACAAGTCAGCAGTTTTATGTAAATCTTGAAATTTAGAAATCTGGATATCGGGCATTCGTATTTATTTGATATCTATTTGAGTCAAACAATATGATAATTTTGTTCGATAGAAAAATAAAACGTGGAACGTGAATTCTTTATTTGTCCCTGTTTCGGGCAAAGGATGTGAAGGACTTTCGTTATGAATTTTTACTTTTGTTAATAATAATAATTTCAGATCTGATTAAATTTTCAAATGGTGGCGTACAAGAAGTTAGCTAACCCGTAGCACGCTGACTTATAAGGTACCCTATAATGTTGTCGTAAATAATTCCGAATTGCACGAATGGGAGAAGTAGAGACCGGCGGCAAGGCCTAGTGTCAGGCAGCGTGCAGCAGGGGGCGCTCACCGGTCGTCCAGGTAGTAGTAGACGAGGCGGTCGGCGTCGCCGTCGAGCGCCGCCACGCGCTGGTGCGGCGCGCGCGGCACGCCCGCCGCGGCGCGCTGCCGCACCTTCACGTAGTCCGCGCCGCACTGCGACCACACACACTGCTTACGGCTTGTCGGACAGTGCGCCGCGCCCGCCGCGCCCGCCGCGCATCTTACGTTACGTACACACACGTGTACAATACAATAAAATATGAATGCGAATTATTGATAATTAATTTAAAGGCATTTGGTGTCTTGGACGTTGTGAGGGACTACACAATATAGCAAGTTCTCGATGCTAGTACTCGATGCTCCCTGCCTACCTAGTTAGGTCCCAGATGTGATGTTATAATCATAAAAATATGTAAACGTTACATATGAAACTTGCATTCAAATTCAGCTTGCCGCCGTTGCCGCCCAGATTGTACAGCTGAAGGTCCAGCTCTCCGTCCAGGCTCTTCTTGATAATGTTGAGCTTTTTCCCGCCGACGCCGTTGGCGCCGTCCACGTACAGCGTGGTGGAGTAGTCGCCCCGCACTGGCAGCTTCTGCCGGATGCTCTTAAACGCACCCACTATTTTTTCGTAGTAACCTAAGATTATATAAGATTTCTCGATAACTTACACGGATACATTCGAATTGTTTGACAATTTTCCGTTGGAATCGTCATCAATTCTTCTATCGTTCCACTAAGCACGAAACTTTCATATGAGAAAGCTTCAAGTTCTCAAATATAGATATTGCAGATGAATTAAAAAACATAGCCAGTTGCACACCTTCCTCGGTGGGAGTTCCGTATGTATTGTCGTTGCGGCACTTGACGCAAAAGTGCAGCATGGGAGTGGTCACGATGCCGAATTCCTTGGGCGTGCCCTTCAACGCTATCACGCCGTGGACCGCCGCCGCCGCTAACCTGGGACTCGTGTACCTGGTGACCAAATTTGTTACCGTATTAAAGCAAAGTCCTTTAATGTCTGCATTTTATCGTCGGTTTGCTTGAAACTGTTTGGATTTAAAACTGCTAAATGCAATTAGCGATTATTTAATTGTTATTGAAAGTTTTGATCTGAATTAAGTATGTTAGTCCTTGATTTATCTCGACATAGGCGTACGTCCTGGTTTATTATCATTACTATTATTATTACATCACATGGCCAGTGTCAAATATTTCAGAACTGCCATGTTTCTTGTTTTACTTTCTTATACTGTTTTTTTTTGTAAGAAAAATAAACGATATTTCTATATACGAAGCATAATAATATGTAGACATATCTTCAAGTTTAAACTTAAAACGCACTTTTGTAAAGCGGTGCGCGCCGTGGATTTGAACCCAGCGCGCCCGGAGTGAGAGGTCAGAGGCTGAATTAGACTTACTATCTTCAAGTTATATGTAGCTTTAGAACAAACAATACAGTTCATAAAGGAATAGATGTAACAAAAGACGTTGTTCACTAAATACCGCACTACATACCTACATGTATACAGACCAAAATAGTCTCCATTAAACAAACTGACAAAGAACACAGTTTCCATTCAAGCTATTGTGTGGCCGACAATCGCATTCTTCCGACTGTTAGGATCTTAAAGGACTAGTACTAAAATTAGGAGCTTCCTCAAGCCATTAAAGGTCTAAGGCATTATTAGGTATTATGCAATAGCTACGTCATCGTAACATCACGCCTGTAATCCCCGAAGGGGTACGCAGAGGAGTGTGGTACACTCCCACGTTTCATAAGTTACGTTTACATCCCATGGAAATAGGTGGTGAGCCTATTGGCATACAACGGGCACAGATCCAGGCTCCGAGTTACTAGTAGAAGTAGTGTAATCGGTACTTCGTCGAAAAAGTAGAAATGTAAATAGATTATGTCACCTCTTAGATTATTTATACACATAATTATAACATACGTACATAGTGTCTCGGTCATACAATGTAAATGGATACAACTACAACCCGCAGAAATGAACTTGGCACTTGCAAGGGGTGTACTTCCTCTCCCGCCATCTAACTTAGCCCAACAATGCCTACTATTCTAGTTATGACGTCATCATAGAGAGGTGCGTAGTTAACATCTGCGAGTTATAATTACTATTCCACATATTTTTCTGGTAACGAGTGTTTAATTAGATTGTGGTTGATTGAAGAGTGCCTGGTCGCGGGCCCGGAGTGGCTCACCTGGTGTCCATGCCGATGTAGACGCTCGCCTTGAGAGCCATGTCGGCGTTCACCTGCTTGATGACCTGCGCCGTTGTTGATTCTAAGTCATTGTCACTGCGAACAATACATTTGTCGTCATTATAATTACATCGGCATGTTGGTCCAGTAGGCAGTGAACTCGATTATTGGGCCGAAAACCGTGGGTTTCTTTCCCACTGTGGATGGTTAATTTCTTATGAGCACAAGTAGTATAAGGTCAATCTACCTTGAAATGCCACTGGCTGCTCGGAGACTAGTTTCTTGTTAATTCAAACAAGCTAATTTGTAACACTTTGCCAACCCACCTCACATTAGCCAGTCTGGTCGCGATCTCCTCCCAGCTCTGCTCCAACATCTCGCCGTCGGGGTCCACCAGCTTCACGCCGTTATCCGGCTCCAGGTTGTGCGAAGCGGTGATCATAATACCTATGGTGCGACCTGCATTCAAACGAACATAACATTTATTTGCTGGCTTGCCAAAAAGACCTATTCTGATGGCTATTCTGGCTGATAGGAAAGTCATGTCATTGAAACCAATGTGCTTGTATGAAGACAGCGCTGAACATAGAAGAAGCATGTCAGATCTTTAAGAATACGAGATATTCGGAACTCGGCGCAGACTGCCTACCCCGTAAGGGACTTGAAGTATTTATATAATAATCATAAGTTATTGGATACAGGCATATTAACTGTTAGGCAGAATTCAATTGATTGCAGTACGACAATAGGCTGTGAAAAATCAATACCTTGCTTAATTGCTTGTCCGTCGACGCAGGCGACGAGCGGGCTGAATCCGTCCTAACTACATACTGCATATTGCTATTAACTAGGCCTTCAATCAATACCGCCGCGATTGCCGCTCAGACATTAGCGTTGGAAAATTCGAGATACACCTGTTCCTTTCCGTACAGTAATGGAACATGGTGCTGATAAAGTACCTTGCAGGCGGAGTACAATTCTAATCAGAATAGTAAAGTCTCATTCTGAACAAAACCTGATCGGAAAGGCTTCATTGCATAGGTTTTTCGCAATAACGTTATAGAATGACGCCATGAATATTCACGATGTTTCAATATTAATCAGCGGACATACCTCACGTTGAGCAACGAACCCAGATACAATAATATCTTTGTGCTAGATCTAGTATCTCTTATTCTAGTGTGGAGTACCGCTTCATAATGTCTTTGTGCTGTCATCGGTAATTACGTTTTAATTATTTTATGTTTCGCTGTATTTATATACATACTCGTAATATATTTTATGCCTAACTAACCTAACCTAACCTAACCCTTCTCATTCTGAGGAAAGACTGAATTGTTATACTTGTTTGTACCTTGTATATATGTATAATATTCCATCCGTTGGGTGTCTATCATATGAAGTACAGTGAAACCTGGTAAGTGGAACCTGGATAAGCGAGAATTCCAATGAGGTCCCGGCATTTTGTCATCGAATCACCTCTGTTAATGGGACTTTTCGAACCTGGTTAAATAACATTTGATTTCTAGGATTTGTTTGATGTTTACCTCCATAATTGGGACTCCTCAATTCCCTGTATAGGAGAAACATTTTCAGGTTGGGAAAGGTTTGGATATATTTGTTTATAAAATAATTATATATACAACAATATCTTCCGCACGTCCATTGTTTATCAGTACTATCTCAGTTTGACCTACAAACAAGGGAACAAAAGTGTTCAAAATGTCCAAACGCAAATATAAAGCATTATCAGCATCTGAAATATTAAAACTTCTATCAGAGTATGATTGTGGAAGGTCGTGTGATCAACTGTGTACAGAGAATAAGATACCAATGTCAACCTTGTGTAGAATTAATCA
>DWDT01000086.1:0-29860 GCA_018245595.1 Microceris scylla
TATTACCATAAAACAATACAATAGTCACATATTCACTACATACGACAATAAACGTCTTATCAGCTTGTAAACATACTTCGGAATATAGTACAACTACAAAGGCTGGAGCGATAAGGGACTGAATTCGTTAACACGTCACTTGCTTGTCAATTTACTTCAAAAAATTTTCACACCTGCGGCGTCTTTGACTCGTATTCTTCATACGGTCGAGTCGTGTGTGTCAAAACCAACTCTGATGCATTATAACAGAACTTATTTTAAGCAAAGCAATTTCTGTTTTATTTCAATTTGCCCAAAAATTATATTCGTTTGCTTCTCGTTAATGTAAATAAAGGTCATTCGAAAGACGGAATGAGCATAATCGCATTCATTTAAAAATAGAACCCGTTTAATGGAGCGCGTGTTTTAGTATCTAAAATGCGAACAATTTTGAAACGTTTTTTTTTTCTTGTGTATATGTATTTCAATGTAGATTTTAAAATTAGAATCGTATTTCTTTTAAAATATTTGAAAATGCAGTTCGTATGTTTGTCGACCTCGTCGGAACAAGTTTTTTTAAGATATTAAAATATATTACATAACATTTCTATAGTCTTCTACATATTTCTAATAATACATAATAATGCAAATAAAACATCAGTTTTTAATAACAATATCAGTAAGAGTTTCATCCAATCAAAAGGTTAAGGGCACAGCCTATCGTGTTTTCCAAGTACGGGTTGGCAGACTTCACATGACTTAAAGGAAATTGCAAGGAAAACTTAGGTATGGAGGTTTGATCAGGATGTTTTCCTCCATGGTTATATCAAGTGAACTATAATTTTGAAAATAATATAATTTTGTAAAAAAAAGTAATGGTTTGCAGGATTTGGGCCGCAGAATTCATTACGCATTGCTCTATGTTCCTAAAAAATACTTAAAATTCTAGAAACGCACGATCTTCTGACGCTACACCCGTTACTGTCAGTAAACAATAAAGATTTCTGTTTAGGTGATTTGTTAGTTCTCTTTTTGACATTCGCTCCTGGCTAGAAGAGAGATTTAGCCACGCATTAGAATCGTCTCAAACAGAATTTACATCTTACTTAAGATTTTATATACAAGTTTACGGGCAAATGTAACCTTTCAAAAAGAGCTGGCCAAGCTTTGCTTTTGCTAAGTATAATAACATAAAAAGTAAGCAATGGAAAAATCACAAAAATGTCCAAAAAGGCAATAATGATTATGTTCCACCTCGGTGAAAGTGACTGGATGTTTGCTCATGCGGGTGAGTGAATAAGGATATGTTTTCACCGAACCGTTTTCAAGAATTTAAGTCTTATATTATCCAAATAACGTTTAGTATGTAAAATTACAAGGAACTACGTTTATGCCTATGGTCAGGTTTAATTTCCACCGGGACAAACAGAAACTAAGGACATCCACCTGCTTCGATCCTGGTGAACTTTTGCCTTTAGAGGAGACTTCTACATAAAATGAAGACGCCGGTAAGAAGAATGCAGGAGATTTATACAAAACTGTACAAAAGGTATTGTGTTATTTTCAATACCCACACTACATAATAAATCTTACTTATGTATTTATTAGCGAAACAAAATTGTACGCTTTCCAGGTCATAATTATACGTAATATTACATTTGTTTCGTGACTGGCAATAAAAGAGTTTACGTGTAAGCGAGCGGCCCGTAGCGAGCGGATCGGTCAGAGTCACGCGGTCAAAAGTCAAAACTTCATTCTGACCGGTCACAAAACATACACAAGTGTTTTCCCATAGCGACTGGTCAGCGTGAATCACTTTAGGGTAACGTCCGATGACTGGGTTGATGGCACTTGACAGTGTGAAAATTCCTAAAGGTTTGTGTGGACAATTATTATTACACATCAACTAACACATATGTACATACATATTTCATGACAATACCGAGTCAGCACGATATATCAACAGTTGTGGTTTTTGATATAAGTTAGGGATTAATGTCACGATGAAATATTTTGGTACCTACATCATTGTCAAATGTGAAATAATTTCCAACTAGGCTAAATCGGGAACATTTCAGACAAGGTTTTGTTGACTACGATTTTTTAGGTCTCCTAAAATTTGGACCCAATCATAATAATGGTTTTTGATTGATTGCATCATAGTATTGCATCAAAATATTATTAAATCAAATAAAAACGAAGAATCAATAAAAAGCAACGAACTAGTCATCTCTGCAAACACTTTCTAATGAATATCGCTTGCAAAAACATGCCCTGAGCCAGTTATGTCATAGGTCTTAACGAAACATCCTGACTTCAGAAAACGTACCGGTAAACATTTTATTACTTAAGATCACACCTGTATTTCCTTAAGGAGTTGGCAGAGGAATTTGGTAGTTGCCTACGAGTTCTCAGTTATATTATACGTTCTACTATGAAATAAGGTGTGAGCGTATTGCCAGCCACAAATCCAGCCTCTGCTACTACTGGGAAATTCAAGTAGAAACATCCAAAAATGCTTCACCCGACCAGGGAATCGAGCCCAGGACCTTTTGCTCACCAGTCACGTTTGGACTACTAGATCAACGAGACAGAATAAATTTATTTATTATTGAAATCGTGAGAAAAAGGCCGTTTACTTGTAACATCGAGAACTTTACGAACATTATGTTTGTGACAGGTTTTAAGTAATGGAAAACACTGCTTGTTCTAGACAGGTGTGTCTAGTTGGCGATAAACTGGTATCAAGACACCAAGGCCGGACACAGCACAGATCGAATTATTCATTACGTACGCATATTATATCGCATTCACAAAAACTGACCACTTTGACATTTTCAACGGTGCTATTAAAATTATGCTTAATTATATTCTTACAAACATTCTCATTACTTCGTCCTTCGTATTTAAAAACACGTTCAAGTTTTATTAATAGTTTTAAAATTAGAATGACTTTAAATTACTTTGCAATCAATATCAGTCTCAATAATGTCATAGTCATTATTAATATGGTCATGAACATGGTTTTAATGAGCGCTAATAACTGGTTTCTTCCTTAAAACCCTCATTGCAATAATATTATAACTAGTATGACAAGAGTAATCGATTTAGAAGAGACACATCCATTTTATATGGGAAGATATAATAAAGCACTTATTCTCTGCTTTCCCTGTGAAAGACCTGTCCTGACGACATGATAATAACATGGTCTAGCACTTAATCTCATTAATTAGACGACACAGCGTCGATCGGGGGCAAATTAATTTCGTCTGCAAGGGCGTGGGTGCCGTCACCATGGCGCCGGGCGCTACACCTCATACATATGGACACAAATTTGCGAGAGAGCCTTCAAAGTGAATCGAAGTTTCCAGCGACGTAACGGCACTGTGCAACATTCACAACAATTCCATCGGAGTGAGCATTTTTGAGGATAATATTGTTCAAATAACACATGCTATATTCAGACAAGCTTCCATTGAAATAAGAAGTTTAGGGGGAAAATGTTATTTACATAATAGCTATGGGGATATATAAATGTCATTCGGTTAATTGATGGGGAAATAAATTGAATTTATCGGTAACATAATTAAATGTATTAAAACGTTATCATAATATTCACGGTGTGTTTTGTGCCATTTAAATGTATTGGACTGATATTCATTCCATTAATGAAGTCGACGTCCGCCACCCATAACTAGATAATATATTATTATACTCTAATCTATTGATAAATAGTATAAGTTAAGACGAAGGTCATCAAATTGACCATCATTCGGAAAACCGTTAGTATGGCTTGAGCAATACAATTAAATTATTTTAAATCTATACCAACATCATAAACGGGACAGTAAATCGAAAGTAAATCTCTATAGAGATTGTATGCGAACTAAGAACCGGCATACGGTTTTTTTTTAATATTAGCCTATTCTGCAGTAGTTACAAATCGTATTATCTTAAAAAAAATTTATTAAGAAAATTGTTAATAGCTATGAAATTATAATTGCAATTTCATCAAAAAAAGTCTATCTAATATTTACTTAAATGCTCAGCGAAGCGAACGATTTACAAGTAGTTATAAACACACACACATACATAGAACCATTAACATTTAATGATGCGTTTCACCGAATGAGAAAAACTCACAAACACTTTGTAGACACGCCGCTCGCTCGCGGAGTAAGTGGATTAGGTCAAAAATGGCCAAGTTATAACGTACTCAGAACAACTATCTACGATCCGGTACGTCAGTGATACGAACCGCGTGTAACCCAATAGGTGTAATGTGTTACAAGCGAGATACGAACTGTCTCTAGAGGTGTTCCTTGCACCCGCGTGCGTTATGAAATCGCGTCTACCGCTAATTATGTCATGTAACCTATGATATTGAATGGAAGTGCAAAGAATTTTACTAAGTTATAAAGAGCTTTAAGTAATCAATTAATAACGCTGTTACATCATCATGCCAGGTCCGTTCCGAATTCCAAGTTCGACAAAGAGCACCTAATACCAATATTCTTTATCCTTACTGATACTGATACTTCTCTATCGTGACTTGATATGCTTCTTCTACATTCATTAATCTCTTCACAGACTCACATTATCATACTTAATCTTAGCTTGTTTCCAGTATTACTACTATTTTGTCAATGAGATACAGTATTTTATATATACCTAACACGAGGAGCGTGGCTAATATTCAACAAAGCGGATATTCTAGAATGTTCTGGAACAATCGAGCGCAAACGGGCACATTCGTTTACATAGAAAGTGTACTTTATATCGCACATTTAAAGTTCATATTAGCTTGCAACTTAACAATGTTTACATCAATCGCACTACCACGTATGTATGTAGGAGTTTATATCCCATTACTTTACATATATTTTCAGAGACTTGAAAAAATTTGAGTTATTCTGGAATATTCGATGTTTTTCATCAGTATAAGTAGATTGTTTGACGTCACACTGTCCCCTCGTAATCGTGCACGTTCCAAGCAACAAACCTTTCACGTCGTAGCGTCAGTCAATCGATATGCAAAATCTTTGGCTTCCTTCTACCGCCCTGTTCAATGTGACAAGTCACGCTGTTTATCTTTACGATCACTTTCTAAGGACATTCCCGCCGAGCTTGCACCTTTGGCTATTACCCTTCAGTATTAAAGAGTCATGCTGTCACAAAGAATGTGCTTCTTCAAAAATCTCCCGCATTTTGTTTCTAAAAAGCTTACTTTCTTTCGTTAGACTTCAGGCCCTATTTATTTATGACGTCACTACTGCAAGTCCGCAATATATGAGACCATCGGTCTTGAAAAATCAGGACAAGTCCTGAGCAAACCCATGAGTATTCTCAATTTCTTTTCGAAGTTGACTTCAACCGATGTAAACCTTGAAATTGTATGTACTGGTCAACGATACAACATAGGTAAAAGAAATGTATCGGAAATATATACCCAGGGATGGTCACATGCCCAGCAGTAATTAGTATAGTCATGATACAACCCATAATAAAAGTACGCAGGCATAAATTATAGGAGTCTTATGTCCAGCAGTGGACTGACGATGAGACAGGGTAATAATGTAGTGTATGAAGATGATCTGAAGAGTTTGTATGTGTCAATTTTCACCACGAATTTAATATTAGTTTTCAAGCAAAGAGTTAACCACTTAATCGTTATACATCTATATATCGATAACATTTATCTCAAGTGACTGGAAAATAACACTTCATGTTTACGCGCCTTAACGGCGACAAGAGTGTCAACGTCGGACTTCTATCCTTCTTGTGAGTAAGGTTACCATACGAACGAATTTTCCCGAATATTTAATGTCTCGAAGGCGTCCGCGGAACATCCGAACGGGTTTCGTATTCTGGCCAGGTTTTAAATTTCCGCGCGGCGTTCTTTGAGCGGTGAGTGACATGTGTGCTATTCGTTCACATTACTGATAATAATTCAACATAAATCAATATATTTGCTAATATTTTCGTTAATAATAAATAAATTTTTAGTATCAGGCCGTTTTACAAACGCTGTAAATATTAATGATTTGAAAAATGATAAAACATCTACTTAAGCCTGTGCATTTCATGTTATTAATGTCGCTGGTTGTTTTGTGATTAAGATATCTGTTTTTGCATCAAATTGAAAGATATTAATTCTATTTTTTGTTTATAAGAAAACTAGATAGACTAGTATATTTTAATGAATATTCATAACAAAACATTTAATCTGGTTTCATTCAGAAGTTAGGATTATATTTTGTTGCCAATTCGAACAGAAAGCATCTGTTATGTCATTTAATTTAATTAAGAAATTCGTGTTTTTGTTTGATGAACTTGTCAAAACTTATTTTGCTTTGTAAATAAATATTTTGAACACGACCTAGAATATAAAAAAGCAAACAGATATGTCCAACCTTTACACAGAAAATTACAGGATTTCCAACCATTTTTCTCAATTTAAACATGTGATAGATGGCAACACTACACGTGTGTGAAGAACCTTTTATAAGACTGTATTGAAATGGCCTTTGTGTACATATGTACACGTTAATGGTATAATCCGGTTAGGACACTTTCTTCCGGATGAAATTTCAGCCGAGAAAGTGGAATGACAGGAATATTACAATACACCACAAGGGAGTGAATATGAACTGGGACTCGTTTCTTTTTGAAGTACAGGTTTACATTTTTTTTTATATATAGGTACTTAGCCTAGCGAAGAGGCAGATGGGTCACCTGCCGGTAAGTGGTCACCGTCGACTCCATAGTCCAATGTCCATACATTTGCAATACCCCACGACTCACCAATGCTTTGCCAGATTTGAAGGAGAGCCCTCCCTGCCTGTGCTGTTCTTGAAGAACCCCATGTCATAATGCTTTGGGAAACCTCCGTTGGAAGATCATTCCACATTTTGTAGGTGCGTGGCAATAACGTTCATATCATAAAATGAAAATATGGCAAATTTATTGCACTCTTACAGGAAACCTTGACGAATAATGACCGTTTTCAACTGAAACGTGGTGTTGTGAAATTATCTACGTATTCATGTAAAAACTGTACTGCTGAGATACTAAAATTATATAAACAGATCTTAACAAAGTCTTTACAACACGTTTAGATCTTTACGTTCGATGTCTGCAGCGAATGCTTTGTATATTTCATCTTGTTACAGTTTAAGCGCAGTAGTACTACATCCGTCCACACTTTGCTGAATTCTTCCAAAATTTTATCATTATCTTAGAAAGATATTACGCGAGAACTGAATAGGTACGAAAGACTTGTACAAGTGAGACGACTGATTGATGCACTATAAGAATCTCACTCCCCTCCTCCCTCTTCCCCAACGACCGCTCAATTTCACTCTCCTCTCACCCTTGCGCCTCCCCGTTCCCCTACCATCCGCGGTTTAAATATAAAACATCTTGTGTGATATCGGCGCTGTATTATATAATCTTTAAACTTATTTATTAGTGTAGAGATGTTACAGTAGAAGATCTCATCTGAGATCGACCTTCGCCCGCCCATCTGTTTACGAAAATTCATCTGTTATAAAGAGATGGGCTCTGTATACAGCAAGATCTAAGGTGGGGTCTCAGAACATTAAACATTCAGTATAAATATATTTACACGACATATGTATATGTAATACGTTGTATATATAATTTCATAATATCTTTGTTTATCTCTGAACATTTGCTTCAGCAGCATGCGGTCATGAAATAATGGTCTGTATTATAAATATGATTCTTGATCAGTTCAAGCATTCCTAACAATAATGTTGTGCTCAATTTTTATTTATTGTTGTTCAAATAGTATACACACACACACACACACACACACACTGCCTCTACTTCCGGTAGGAGTAAACAGAAATTGACGACTTCCACCTGCTATGGTCCTGACTGACTTTTTTCAAACACAAATACTACAAATAACATAAGAAGGGGTAGGCAGAGGAGTAAAATGTACTCCCACGTTTCACCAGTTATGTTTTACGTCCCACTATGGAATAGGGGGTGAGGCTAAACGTGTGTGATTTAGATTTGTTCAGTTGACTGTGCTATTTGTCGATACCTGTTGGCAAGTGATGAAAAGCGCTGTCCACACGAAGATGCCGGCTATGACCTGCGCGGTGCGGGTCTGCAGGAACACGGGCTCCTGCAGCGGCTTCAGAATCTCGTGCACCGCGTCCGAGATCGGCTGCGCGGTCAGGTTTATCGTTTCTGCACTCATCCTGTTGGACAAACGACAATTTTAACATGCGTACATAATAAATTACTCGTGTGAACAGCAAATGAGCACGTCATTTATAGGGGCAGGCAGAGAGCACCAAGTGCCAAGCACATAAATATGATGTGCTTCTTCTACATTTAACATGCTCTCTGCAAACCCCATAAATACCTAACTGGTGAATCCAGTTGCACCTGTTTGCTTACAGGTACCCATAGTCAAAGATCGAAAAGACCTCATTTTAAGGATTGTTCATCATTTTATAATCATAAGGGGAATATATTAGGGATGCAATCAATTATGTGCAGTGTGAATAACTGTATATTGATGGCGTGACTGATTGCAACCTATTAGCATCACACTGCTGAGCACAAGTCTCTCCTGTGTCTAACGTGCTTATTCAACCAAATCATTAGTACTCCATGCAAACTAATAAATATATTGGACAGTCGTTAACTAGCCTGATAAATATGTTTTGTTATTGAACAAAAACCGTGTAGGAATTTAAGAAACACGAAATAATTATTAATTTGATTTTTTTACACTTAATTGTTATTAAATTTGTAATATGAAAGGATGCCCTAATACCAAATAGGGTTTCCTACCAGGTGACCTCAAGTACATGTATGTGTAAAGAAATGTGAATGCCCCTAATCCCATAGATATCAATTAATATTAATGAAGAGCTGTATAAAAGTAATATATTTATAATTACAACCTCATTAATAATAATATTTACTGTTATTATTGCTACAGTCCAATTACTGATAAGCTGAAAAACAAAGAGTCCCATGAAAAATGATTACAAGAACTAACAATTACTACAAAATGAAATTAATTAGGTAGAAATAATAAAATTGTTTTGATTACCAAACAATGTCTTGTCTTACAGAATCGAAGCCCCAGGAACAATGCACAATAACATCTAATAGTCAGTGGAAAGTGACATACCAAGCCTTCTATTATTCAAAGTATGAATATGTCGTAAAGAATTCAAACAGAATTTTATGTTTCTAATTTCTGTTATCAAATGTCTACTAATATACCTACTTTGTATAATATAAAATATTTTGAAACAAATATTTTTTTATTTTCATTTGTATTATAATTATTGGATGGATTTGTATTCATTTCTATGATATTTATTGGATATTTTTTTTATTTAATAGTATATGTTATTGATATCTAGATATGAATACGCGAAGAAAAACTTTTTACCCCTTTTTACGAAAATTGCGCGGACGGAGGGGTACGAAATTTGGCACACTTACATTTTATATAGAGGACTGCTGGACGCTAATACTTAAAAAAAATAATGCATAAAAAAAACAGTGACTGCCTCGTTGGTCGTGTTGGTTGCAAGTTCGACTGCCGATCGGGAGGTCCCGGGTTCGAGTCCCGGGTCGAACACTATAAAATTTTATAATTTAGATTTTATAGTAGTGATTCGGAGTCTGGATATGTGCCCGATGCATGGCAATAGGCTCTCCACCTATTCCATACTAGTGGGACGTAAACGTAACTGGTGAAACGTGGGAGTGTTCTGCATTCCTCTGCCTACCTCTTCGGGGACTACAGGCGTGAAGTTACGAATAAAAAACATTAAACACACTACCGTGCATTTAACACACATACATACGAGTATGTACTCTTTCGTTTATGGTTAAAGTTTATGGTCATATTGAGAATAGATTAATATTGTTTGTCTATATTATTTAACGTTTGTGCAATAAGTATTACAAATACCTCAAATTGTAGTTAATAAACCATTTATTATTTACGTTCCCATTGTCAATGTCAGACAAGAGACGTCAATAAAAATTGTTGTCAATAAGTAGCACAGAAAAAAGACATACATAATAAGCATGGTCCTTAACATTAGAACCTAGCAACGCTTAAACCATTTTTTTTACGATTTACGATCGAATTTTGATCACTACCGGGCCACTAGTAAATGATAAATATGCAATAACTGACTTAAAGTAAAAACGTAAAAAATGTAACATCACACTTGTAATCTCTGAAGAGGTAGGCAGAGGAGTGTAATCCTCCCATGTTTCACCAATTATCTTTAAGACCCATGGAATAGGTAATGAGCCTATTACCATACACTGGACACAAATCCCGACTCTGACTCACCACTAGAAATCTTAACCTAGTAAAATCCAATAGTACTCGATCTGAGATTCGAAACCAGGACCTCCCGATTGGCAGTCACGCGTGCAACCAATTGATCATTGAGGCAGTCTACTTTTTTAAGTAATTCTTATTAAAACGAGTTTTCTTAATTTTTAAACACAATGAAAATACCAATTGAAAGTTTAATATTAAGGTTAACATGGGCATAGTATTTCATGGCCTATAACTGCTCATGTGGAAAGTACAGATAATTTTAGAGCTTCTTAATATGCTACATAAAAACATTCTTATACAAAATATGCAAACAGGAATGGGCAGCGAGAAAATATGTTTGATAGGGAGTTTTATGGTCATTACTACTTTATCTTACTAAATAGCAGTGTTTATAAATAATATTATAAATTGTCCAATTAAATTCATTTAAAAATATACGCCCAAACAGTTGTCTATTCCTATTGGTTCTCACTAATGCAATATCCTTGTTAATTACTAGTCCTTTTACAGGATTATTGCTATTTATATCCTAAATGTAAGGATGGCTCAAGTTGGTTCAACATTGTATACATTGAGGATTAAGCAAATATTTTTTTTATATTTTTGCTTATGAGGAAACACATTATGAAGGAACCTGCACAACTTATAGTTCTGCATCACCTGCCCAAATGTGTGTGAAATTAACCAACCCCCACTTGTGGCATGTGGCATATTATTACCTTAAACAATCTTATTAACTTTCTTGATCTTTAACATCTGCTTTAATTTCACATACATTGTATTACTTGCTACATTGGCATACATATACAAAATTAAATAAAAACTTGTATTAGAGGTATATTATTACCATTTAAATATAATAATATGACTACATTAGTATGACATTATCAAAAGAATTAAATCAACAAGTAGAAAAATTCTAAAATCTATAGAATTATATTTAAAACTATTTCAAAAACATTTTCTTTCTTTTTAAACTGACTTTCCTTAAGTTATCTGTTCTTGTATTACACTGTGAAGAGTAACTATTCAAGACATTACATACATTGCTTCATTTGTGTGTATTTGTGTGTGATCACTGTAAGTATTAATAAGTATACACACATACTGATAAATAAAATAGTTTACTGGTCACTAATTGATCATTAGGAATGAACTGACTGCTCTGTATTTTTAATACATAGTATGCTATTACAGTCATTACTGAGGTTTACCATCATATACAATATAAGTTATACCATAATGATTACATACTACATAATGACATGACTGGCCAGCTATATGGCAAGAACTATATGTACCACTTTATCATCGGCTTACTCCAGTCCACAGCTGGACATAGGCCTCTCTAATACCACACCACTGAGACCAGTGTTCTGTTATCATTTCCGACCACTTGCCTCTTCAATGATTGTTTATTACAATGTTATTTATAAACACTCCTAACAAGTGATGTCATAATTGCTCACATTATATCTTCAAAGCTTAGTATATTCAGAATATGCTAGAAGACAACATTCAATATCTAGCAGACCTGTACTAAACATTTATTCATATGAATTGTTCTCATTTAATTATTAATATAAATATACCACACATTAAGAAACTGGAACTACATTCACTTACCAGGAATATTTATAAAACCCTAATCTGAAATATAACTGCCATATATGCCTAGCTTAAGACACAAACAAATAAATGCTGTAACACATTATATCTGATTTAATGCTTCTTTCAGTTGATACCATCATTATGTATGAATACTGCAATTCAATTTACAAATTTGACTCAATGTAAAAATAAGAGCAACTGTGTAAACAACTCATTATGATGATGAAAGTGGGAAGTAAAATGTTGCGAACGTGCAAGCCAACTAGCCAACGATACCCCAATGTAGCTGGTGGCGTAGTTATGTTCAACCACCATTTCAATTCACCTACATGACAAGTAGAACATAATACTCAAGAAGTGTACGTACGTTACGATCTACGTAAAAGAACTAAAACATTGCAATTGAGATTAAAATTTACACGGAAATCGTAAATTGGAGGTCACAAATCTTGACATTTTCTTGTTTGTGATGTTATTGGTGAGAGTGAAGGGAATGGAAGTTACTGTAATCGTAAGTGGAAAATATCTATCATCGTAATTCCCAGAATCGTTGGTGCGCTGTTTTGCAGTGCAGACTCACCTTTTTGTGGCTGGAAAATCCTCTTGGCTACGTTTTCCTTTTGTTTCGAATCAGATGTCATTCGTAATCAACACTACACATATTGTCTGAACCACTGTACACAAGATCTCATCGATTTTCTACACGCTTAGTTCAAACAATGGCTGTGCAAACGTAAAACAATCAGTCGAGTTAAGAAACTGTACAAAAACTATGTTTACACGGGTAAAAATATTTCAATATATTTTTCCCATAATATTTTTCATTACACTTCACTCGCGAAGTCGTGACGATTCGTTCGCTAGATACTTACTTGATAATCTAATTCGTACAGATTATAAATAATATCGCAGTTTACAAACTTGCATGGACATAGATTATAAAGTTTTGATCTAGCTAAAGTAAATAGCACGGAAAAGTGTCAGAATACTGTAATTATTTATTTATCGTATATTGTTGCATAAAATATCTGTGAGACGATTTCTCGTTAATGGATATGAGATAATTAGGTAGGTATAAGATGTAGAGCCTGTAGACTCGTGTATCGACACGCGTAGTATTGAAATAACAAAGTAGGAGTAATATTTCTACTACTAAACTGCTTATGTATTGATTTTAAATCGTTATTCTACTTTCTAAATCTTACCTTGAGATTTAATGGTGGGGAACATGTATCATTTTGAGTAGCAAGAAGTGAATCATTGAAAAAATGTGACAGCTTACACTTATTTTAATTAAATTTCTAATATATTTAATAATTCAGTTTTCCAAATTTTCCAAAGTATTCATATTTTTAATTTTTCTAATAAACATCTGATATCTTTTTTGTCTCCTTCGATATCTTTAAAATATAAATTATACAAATAGTTGCGTTCAAAATCTACCTTTCTTTTATTTATACATTAATATTACCCTGACTCTCAAATTTTAGGATGACTGAAAGACAAGTCTCATCAAAATAGTTTAAATTAATCAAGCTTTTAAATTCTTAATAATGTATAACAGTATGGCAAGGAAGTAAATAAATAAACCGTATCGAGCGGAGGATCGCTTTCGTAACAACAATCGTCCGCCCATAGACAATCAACAAACTGAAATGAAAATGTCCGTCGTGAAAGATACGTTTTTATTTTTCATTGTGACTGTTTAACGATCGTGGCTAGATATGTAAAGTGTTTTACAATATTTGCTTGATCTCAGTCGTGGTTTTAATGATTCACAAAAATGATTGTTCAAGAGCCTATACAAGTAAGTGTAAAGTGAAATACATATTATAGGAACTGTCAATCAAGATTCAAGGTATTCCAACAGTGTTCGTGTAATATAATGCAGCATTTGAAATTTCCACAGGTAATCATTTGGGATTGTCTCAATAATTATGAATACGACAATGCTATATTTTTAGCTGAGAGATTACACGCTGAAGGTAATTATATAAAATATTCCATTAAATACCCTCATCTGCTAAATTAGTTCTTCTAAGTATTTGTCGTAATTCTGAAGTGTATAATTTTTTTTATTATACAGTTCAATTCTTTTTGGCCAGCGATGTCTGGATTGTTCTTCACTTATGTTATAATATTGTGAATCGGATAAATTTTTCAAATTACCTTGAAATTGATTTCAATAAAACAAAATAGGAAATGGAAATAAATCTTTTCAGTGACATCAGAAGAAACTGCATTTTTATTAGGAACATGCTATTATAGAGCTGGACGGGTAAATGAGGCCCATCATTTACTACATAACCTACCCCTGACTCTACCACAAGCAAGGTTTCTTCTAGCCAAATGCTTAGTAGAATTAAAATCGTAAGTATCATAATCATTAACAAATGTATTCCCTGTATTAAATCAACACTGAAGCATTTTAATATAAAATCACATTTGCATTTCCCCAGAGTAATAGGCAGAAGTATAAGTCTCCCACTTTTCACCACAGAGATTATATATCTCAAGGAATGAGGACTGAGGGTGGTGCCATACACCATACACAAATTTAGACTTTAAGCCACATTACAGGAAATTTCAAGTTAGAGAAACCCAATGATACTGTGTTCAACCGGGTGATCATACATAGGACTTCTGAATCAGTACTCATACGACTACTAAAGCAATGATGCAGTCAATGTTCAGTTAGTTCTTCTAATATTACAAAACTTCTATTTTATATCCCATATTAGATTTAAATGAGAATATTTAATCAATTTAGTTTAATCATTTAGTGAAATCTGCCCACATAGTTCTAGTGACTGATTCATTTTAATCACTGTGAAAGGAAGGTAAATGAAGTACTGTTCGTAATATTGTTTAACACAGGGATGAGCAACATGCGGCTCGCGGGCCGCTTGCGGCCGGTATAACATGATTATGCAGCCCACCAAGCATATTTTAAATTAAATTTATTTTAATGTCTTTCTGCCTCAATATATTGTTATAAAATTAATTAAGTTTTTAAGCGTACCGAAATTGTAATTGAACGAATGGGTCAGTTTCCATGAAGCGAGCAAATGGTTTGCGAAGATTTGAAGACCCGGTTCTTTTAACCCGGTAGTATAATTCGTAATTTTTATATTTTTTTTATTCTAATGTTTATTATAAACTAATTGCACCCGTGACTTCGTCTAAGTAGCCTTAGTTTTTCCCTATGACATCAGCCATCTGTCAGTGAAAGTCCCGTCGAAATCGGTCCAGCCGTTCCAGAGATTAGTCGGAATGTTATTTTAGTACTTTATGTAGTGTGTATACATACATATGCATTTAGTCAAAAGCTGCTATTTTACTATTACAAACAGACACTACAATTTTATTATTGGTATTGATAAAATATTGAAACTTATTAATAAATGTTACTTTGTGTGCAGCCCGCTAAACATTTTTAAAAATTAAATTGCCCGTTAATTAAAAAGGTTGCTCACCCCTGGTTTAACACATTTAAGACCATGATTTTTTTCAAATATGGTCACCCACTCACCCAATCCATGGCAATCATTGCACACACTGTGTGTAATTGGTCTCAAATGGGTTAAGAAGTAGTTATGTGAATATGCATATGCAAAGTCAATTTTTTCACATTCAATGGAATGAAAGAAAGAAAACTTTTTATTCACAATATGTACACATATAGGCACTAAAATATAAAACTAATAAATAGAAATTTCTTATATGATTTTATGGTTTCTATAATAAGACTGCCTCATAAAGTATTAATATTGACTTTCATAGATAATACAATGTTAATATTAACAGGTATTATGATTATATATGTACTGGTCTTACTTACATATTTTTCGGTATAGCGTGACTAGTTTCCGTACATAAGTATGTGAAAACATATGTGAGTAAAGCTGGTAGACATATAATCATGTGTATAAATACTCATATATGTATGTATAAAAGTGTTGGACATGGGGCTCCTTACCGAATGAGAGAGTTAAGCCCATAGTCTGCCGTACCAGCCAAGTGCGCGTTGGCAGACTTCACACACCTTAGAATTTTGTTTACATATTAATTCTAAGGTGTGTAGGTTTCGTTACAGTGTTTTTCTTCATTGTTAGCAAGTGATATTTTAAATTTAAAAGACACTTTTGGAAAGAGGTGCGCCATATGGATTTGAACCCAGGAGCCCTAGAGTGATAGGCTGAATTCTTGGCCACTAAGCTATAGTGGTGTTCTTACAATGAGCAGTTTATCAATTTTTTCATTAAATGCATACATTATGATCTTCCCTATTTTATAATATTCACTGATATGAATGGAGGTATGTATAACATTTATTGTCTTTTTTATTTTACAGATACAAAGATGCAGAAGTTGCATTGGGATCCAACTTAGACATAGTGGCAACAGAGTTTGGAGAACAAGCGGCTTATGCACTACAACTCCTGGCGAAAATCTACAACATAACAGAAAGAAGAAATAAAGCGGCTGATGCACATAGGAAAGCTTTATCATTAAATCCATTCATGTGGAAATCCTTTGCACAACTTTGTAACATGGGTGAGAAAGTGGACCCACATCAAGTATTCCAAATGAATAATTCTGAGTTCTCGTTTGGTGTGTCAACATTTGTCAATCTAGTCAGCAATTCGGAGAATATTTCAATTGTTAATAGTAACATTCCTCATAACACTAATATGAATGCCAACATAACACCAAATAATGTACCTGTTAGAACACCCATGACTGTGTCTACGAGCATCACACCCGAAACTCAGGCACCAGTGAAACGTATGCATAGTGTCTTCAGTGGGATGGCACCGATACCATTCTCACCATCTTTTGGCATGTTACCAATGGAAGAATCTCCTGTATTATACACTCCAACCCTCACAGACTCTAATGAGCAAAAAGCTATACCGAAGATTGTGAACTCCTTAAGAGCACAAATGGGTCAACTCAAAGATGCTGTATTCAGTCCTGCACCAAGATGTACATTGGGACCGGCACCGAGGAGATCATCTAGATTGTTCAGTAACAATAATAGTAGTTACTCTGTCAAAGAAAACAACAAGTCACCTAGTAGAAAATTTGTAGCACCAAAGAGTCCCTCTAGAAAAAGCAAACAGAGATCTGCCAAAAATTTAAAAACTAATTCTGTTGAATCAAATGAAAGGAATAAAAGTATTGAATCTATCACACCTACAATTACATCTAAGAATGCTAATGGGTTAGCTTTACTTAATTTATTAAGAGAGCTGGGTGAAGCATATAAATCGCTATCTTTCTTAGATTGTAAAACCGCCATTAAACTTTTTCAAGAAATACCAAATAAACAGCTAAGTTCGCCCTGGGTCCAAACTATGATAGCGCGTGCTCACTACGAGCTTGCACAATATGAGGCAGCTGCTAAAATATTTGCAGATATACGGAAACAACATCCAAATCGCACAGAAGGAATGGACATATACAGCACATGTTTATGGCACTTGCAACGCGAAGCACAGCTGTCTGCACTAGCACAAGAATTAGTGGAATTGGATAGGAGTAATTCGATCGCCTGGTTGGCTGCCGGCAACTGTTTTTCACTGCATAAGGAACGCGAAACGGCCTTGAAATTTTTCAAACGCGCCGTTCAAATAGATCCCGAGGCAGCGTACGCGCACGCATTACTAGGGCATGAATATGCGGTCGCTGAAGAAACTGACAAAGCGCTGGCGAGTTTTAGAACTGCTGTTAGTATTGATGCGAGAAATTATGTGGCTTGGTTTGGCATAGCCACGGTGTACGCGCGACAAGAGCGGTGGAAGGCCTCCGAAGTTCACATACGGCGTGCCCTCGCGATACATCCACATTCAGGGGTGCTAAGATGTCAGTTGGGCTTGGCGCAGGCGGCTTTAGGGAAAATGGACCGAGCTCTGGCCACCTTGGAGAGAGCTGTTGCATTGGACACTGAAAACCCCTTGTGTCGGTTTCACAGAGCGTCTGTTTTGTTACGTGCCGGACGTCCGCAAGATGCTTTAACAGATTTACACCATTTAAAAGATATAGCACCTAGAGAATCTTTAGTTTACTATCTACTTGGCAAAGTTCACAACAAACTCGGTAACTCGCACTTAGCTCTTATGCACTTCAGTTGGGCGACTGACCTAGATCCCAAAGGTACAGGTGGACACATAAAAGAAGGGTTCGACCCCTCCAAGCAGGAAGACCCTCCAGAGAGGTCCACTTAATCTTATTTAAACAGTTCCAGGACTCAAGATTACTGATTCGCCATCAGTGTGTAGGCGATGTAGTCATATTTGACTGACTCGTTGTAAATATCTGCTCACCTGTCGAGCCCTCGATGTACACCAAATCTTCCAAATATAGCTTTATGGGGATTGATAGGTGTGTGATGGCATTTAGCTGCTGTAGTGATAAGGGTGTATGTGGATTTGTTTATATAGAATAAGATGTGGATATTCCTAATGCTATCTTAGTTTATTATATAATATCTTATATAGATAATACCATGAATAGTAAAATATAACAAGAGAGATGTCGCTTACTGAAGACCTAACACACACAGGGCCTTGATCTCAATGTGGTGTTTTTGATTTGATTATTGTAAAACGTAAAATAATGATAAAAAATATTGGGTGTTGCAATTTGATGTAATGCATTTACAAATTAAGAGATACAAAATAAATATTTCCAAACTGTATATTCGTATTAACGGATAATATCTTAAAATCCCTTTGAAGTCTTCGCTTCTTTGTTGGATCCTAAAATTGTAATCCAGACAGAGCCCCACCGCTGGCGGTGTGACAGTCACTAGGTTAAAGTCGAATCAATTATGTAACTATACTATATTTTCTTTACAAAATTAATTATAAATCGATTTAATAATGCATGCAGTCTTTATATAATTTTTTATATAATAATTTAATACAAGTGACTAATTCAATTCACGTTTGGAGTTACGTTTTAATGATTGTCAATGATAAAAGAAAGTTATCGTGTACAAGTATCTCAACTTAGCTGATGTATGATGTTAGTTCATGAAGTTATTTTGTCTATATTTATGTATGTACAAAGATATCACTGTTTGTCTCTTCAAATCACCAATGAACTGCTAGCTCTGTGAATTGTCTAGACCACCTTAAATAAATGTGAACGTATAAAAAGTCATATTATTATTGTGTTTTATTTGCCAGCTACATAATTAGTCTTGTTTTTCCTACATGTTTTTAAAAACTAAAATGGAAAATTAATTATTTGAAATACTAATATAATCTGTTTAAAAAACTGAAACATATTTTTAAGGTACCTACTTCGTACCTGTAATAAACTTTAGATTCATGCTACAAGGATAAATATCTAATAGTCTTAAACTGATAAAAGAACATCGTACTACTTATTACAACTCTTTCTGAATTAGTACTAATAATTATTATGCTTAATTGTTTTGTACGTAAAGTATATTAAATATTTCATAGGTACGAACAATAAATATCTTAGTGTATTTTTATGACGACTGCTTAATAAAGCTTTTCGAAATTCCATAAAACAAGTAAAATTTTAATAATAAAAATGAGTATATATGAATGAGCAACGTATAAGCAACGAACAAATATTAAGGAAATAAACTTCATTGCTCTTTTCGAAAATTTTTAATGTACATACATATATCGTTTCCAACACAACACTTTATCTAAATATAAAGAGAACAACCGCATTTAAAACAAAGTAGTCCCGGATTAGCCTGAATTTAGTTCTGTCTTGTATTATTGATATGTACTTATGTTTCATAATGTCGGTTTTTTAATTTTTAATAAATTTAATTTTTCTTTGAAAGTAATCATTGACATTTAAGTTGGCCATTCTATTACACTGTTGTAAACCAACAAACAACAAGTTCTTTCAGTCCGTTATAAAACCGTTCCTTTTCTTTTGAATTAATGTACGAAACAGAACCACAATAATTTTAACTGCGTAAACCGACATTACGAAACTTCCTAGTATTTTAATGAATAGTTGGTTGGTAAGGCAAACATTAAGTTTCAAATGTCGTAATCATGTCATTTACGTAATTATCAATTTGCAACCCAGCATGGCGATTGTGGAAAAAATGAAGTTGGAAAGGCCTATGTGTAACTGGACTCAGACAGGCTTATTATGTCAATTATGTAGTCATCTTATTAATTAACTGTAAATTAAAAAACGATTAGGTTTTATGTAAATTTCTGTAATATAGAATCTAAGGCTTTTCTGACAGTGGGGTCATTTAACAGTTTGTTCTGCTGTGAGGGGAGGGGAGTGGCCGATTTGGATGCAGCGGTCGGTGGAGGCGGCTCCGGTTTTCCTAATACTTTCTTATCGTTCAAGATGCTTAGGATCCTCTGCTGCAGGTCCACTTGCGTTTTGTTGGTGGTAGGTGTTCTTGTGAGTGGTTCTCCTAATTCTATCTTAACTTGTTGTTCTTTGCGCTCCTGTTGACAATGCAATTATTTAGTAAAGAAATATGTTTAATTGATCACATTGTTATAACAGTAGGAATGGTATAGGCAGTGACCTGGAGGTACTCGATGACCTTCTCGTACTGCAGCACGGTGAGCGTGCGGCCGTCGGCCAGCTGCCCCAGCAGCGCGTACACGGCCTCGCGGCCCGCGGAGCCCCCGCGCTGCACCTCCTGGAAGTTGCGCGACAGCAGCTGCAGCGCGTCCTCCAACGGCATGTTGCGGTGCTCTGCACGGGGGTATCCATTCATCAATATTTATTAACAATTTGTAAGGGATTTTAAGCTCCATCTTAGGAACTCAAACCAACCTCACCTGTTCACCACTGCTGGACATGGGCTACCCCGAATGAGCGGCGTTGTGCACTTTCATAGACGGTCATTGCCAATAGTACAGAACCATTTGAATGTTTACTGTCAGAAAATATGGCGTCAACTTACTTGACCACCAATCAAAACCACCATTATTTGTAATTTTATTTAGATTATCCAGGAAATAAGTTTTAAGGACAAAACTATATAATTAACTTAAAACATTACATAAAATAATATAAAACATTTTGCTTTTTGTTTATCTAAATACTGAAAGAAATGTACCTTGTGGCAGGCCATGCAGAATCGTCAGCGTCAAAGACCTGTTTTCTTCATTTTGTGGCATCACTAAAATGGCGTAGAGACAGCCGCGAGAAGCGATGTTCCCTAGCACTTTCCCAATAGGGACATCTTCCATTGGGAACAGAAGGTCCACCACTATGCCCAGACGTTTCAAACGACCTTCTATATACTCGGCATATTCCCTGAAAGTGACCAAGAATATTTGATAAAGGGTTATTACTTAATACTTCTATTCACACTGAAAAAGAGTGAAGTGTGCTAGTTCTATGGTTTATCCTATGTACAAACTATATTTTTCATCATCAGCCTGTTTCACTCTACTGTTGAATATTAGGTCTCCTATAAAGAGCCCTATAATGCTCTGTCTTTGGCTTACCCCATGCAACTTTCACTGGCAGACTTTTCCATATCGTCTTTCCACCTTTCTGGAGAGTTTTCTATACTATATTTGCTTGGTAAACAAAGCACGTTTTCTATAGTTACATATATATGATGAAATATAATGGTGTTTAGTGTGTGGCAATAAGCTCAACACCTCTTTCGTGATAAGATATACAATTTAACTGATTAATGGTCAGATTGTACAATTTTTCTATCTATCCCTATTCCCCATGGGTAAATATAGATGTGATGTTATGAATGATATGTGCATAATAATATAATGATACAAATCAATTACAATGAAAATAATGGTCAGAGTTAAAAAAGGTTGATTGGCACTCACGTAAGCCCTTTGGACACTACAATTATTTCACAGTCATTTCTCTCTGGCACTGGCAAAGCTCGTGGATAATCCGGTTGTGAATATCCATAGCCTGGACGATCTGAGGAGTCCCCACCTGTCAGTTTTCTCTTTTTAATCATTTTAATATGGCAAACAGACACAGATTCCACCCACTAATAACATTTAAAAACTACTTTTCAATCTGTATGTTCTTCTCAAATAGAATGAACGAAACAATAAAAAGAGTGATAAAAGTACTACTGAGGAGTGCCTTAACATCAAAATAAATGGAAATTTCAATCCTCATCAGCAATTAATATGTTCAAGGCATTTTTGTGACAATATTACATTCCATGGAATGTAGGGACTAAATTAGGGCAACCAAATTTTTATTGCACATATATGAGCATGCTGCATTCTCATTTAAAGCTAAAAAATAATATACAGTTTAACAAAATTTACAGATAATAAAAGTAGAAAAACAAAAGCCACTAACATACCAAATGAAACATCAGAAAGACATTTGGGAACCAACCTTCGGAATGATTACCAAATTTGGTTTTGACATGTGATTAGTACTGTATTTTTTCACTGTCAAAGATTGTTTTTAACACTTGGTGGATATGAATTTAAACTCATATCATTGTAGCATTTTACAGCTTGTATTCAAACATAACTCCAGGTAGTAATCACAGCAGCGTTATCATGTATATCTCTAGATATTAATGTACTTGATATAAATTTGCTATTCATTATTTTATTCTTAATCAAAGGTGGAATATGTGTTTGTTTGCAATTTGAAATGGTTCATAATATAGTTTGTCTCTTGTTTATAGTGTGTCACCTCTTTCTTCTCTGTAGCCGGCAGCCCCACGGCCACGCGCCCCTCGTCCCCGCGGTGCTCCACGACCACGCCCTCTCTCTGACCAGCCTGCATACCCTTCATCATGGTCTTCTTCCCTAAAGCCTGTATGACCTCCTGCTGACATAGAAGTAATGTAAACAGTTGCTGTGCCCAGCAAATGTTTTGGATGATAGGCATAGGGGTCATATATAAATTATATCATATGTTAAACACTCCATTCCCTTTGGAGAAAAACAGTGGTGATGTTATATTATGTTACATAAATGTGCAAAGTGCATAATCTCGTTTAAGTATTATAAAGGTACCTTGATCCCCGATGTAATTGCCATAACTGTCGTACAGGTCCTCATTGGTCTCTTCAGAACCAGTGTGTATATTGTCTGATAAAGCCACTGCTGGAGGTTTGTCAGGTACTATTGTAACTTCCTCTCGTCTGCAAAGAATATTATTATTATTTACATAGATTGTAGAGCCTCTAGTCATATACATATGTGTATGAAATAAACATGTTGAAATTCACAGTTTAAACAAATCTTGACCTTAATGGTCTATATTAAGTCAAAACTTATATTGCGACATGTCAACATGTAGTAAACATGAAATTATAAAATGATCTGCCATCTCATCTTCACAATGAGTTATTTTCGAGTGTTGGACATAAGTATCCTAACATAATTTGAGTAGTTTACGGCCTATTTCCACATTGCCGACGGCAGTTTGCAAGACTCATAAGTGTTTTTAGTTGTTACCACTGGATGAAAATAGTATACCACATCATTTCCAAGTTTTTATGTATGTTTTAGTTCTTGAATATAATACAAGATCAACATAACTATAAGATATAATTATTCTTAGTACAGACATCAGTATAACAATATATGAGAAAGCATGTATGGCTACTCAGAACTGGCACATGATCTTTAATACATTTGTATACAGAAATATATGTATCCAGGCATACAGACATATGGGCAGGACCAATTTCCCAAAGGGATAAGGATTTCCTGGGTCTACTACTCCTGACTTTAGCATCCATACTGACGTTATAAATCAGACTTTATAAACATGTATCAGACTTCATAAATATATTGTAAAGGTGGATTCATCTAAACTGGAAAATACAAAAGTAATGATCTAATATGTAGCCTTATTGATCAAGTGGTTGCATGTGCATGGTCAGGGTAAGTATTATTGTGATTTGCTAAGTTAAAACTCCTAGAAGCAGTATGGAACCTGGGTTTGTGTCTGGTGCAAAGCCAAAGAATCACTCTCTATTCAATGGTGAATTGTATAACTCAGCTGTAAATTTAGTGTACAATACTACTCTGTCTACCTCTTCAGGGATACATACAGTTCACATTGTCATGTTACAAGAATATGTAATACCTTGGTTTATCATTCTGCGATTGAGCTGGTCTCACTGATATTTGTTTCCCATGGAACACACTGCCATCGGCTTTTGATATCGCTTCCTGAACACTTGATTCGTTTTCAAACTGCACAAATCCGAATATTCTATTTATGATTATCCCATTAATTTGTCCGTACGAGATGAAATGCTCGTACATCTCGTCAATAGTGGCAGAGTCTGGTAAGCCACCAACATATATCCGAAGGTGAGCTGTTGCCCGGTTTTTCATAGCATGTCTATCGAGAGTAAGTTTGTCTGAAAAAAGAGAAAGCGTCAATAAACATCGGTCAGTCGCTTTAACTATGGGCATATATGTAAAATAAACAAATAATGTAGACTACATATTGTGAAGTGCAATAACGTAAAGCATATTTATCGTCTATATAGTGCAAATGTTTATTATTTATAACATTGGTATGTTACTAACCAGCCATTATTGAGCACTTCTACTTTTTGACGATGTCATCAACAGATGTATACTACATATACGTTAATGTTCTTCTTTGATAATATTTATTTATTTAACGAATTCCCTGTTAATTTCAACCAGTGTAACCAAACTTATTTTAATTCGTTTACTTGATGGCATCATATCATAGCTGTCAATTTTGTTTTTCTATTTTCCTTTGCGCTTGGCTTGACACCTAGTAATTAGAGCATCAGGAACGAAATGAAATAAATAATTGTAATATTTTGATATACATATTTATAAAAATATGCTGCATATTTTATTATTTATCTCGTACCGATCCTCCTTATCATAGAATTAATAACTATTAATAATAAATACATCGCAATCTAATGATTATGATTATTACTTAACATCACTCCGGGTTTCTTACAGGGTAGTGATGAGTGTAATAATAATTAGGTAATTAAAACGAAATAAATTTTAGCATAGACACAAAGGTCAATTTGTCTTTGAAAACGAAATAATTTTGGTGGTAGCGATCAGCTGCTTTCTGTCACTGTTATGACCATGGCGAAGTACAACCAGACAAACTTATGTCAGAAATGATAACAATGTTATATTTTATAGGTTAGCTGAATATCGTGTTATATTGCCAAAATGTACGCTTTTGCGTCGTAATTCACTTTATAATACAGATATTCAGCTACTTATTCACATTAAAATACGCGGGAAAAAATCTCATAACATTTGAAATTCAAACTAAGTTCTACAAATCGTCTAATACCAATAGGTAAGTGAAATTATTCTTTTATAAATTCAATGGACTTATTAAAAATAAAAATTATGATGTCTTTATTGTATAGTTTCTATAAATAACACATTTTATTATAAAATTTGCGTATAGCCATATATTAAGCAACTTTTATTTCTATGATTGTTTAATTATGTATCTCATCTATATATAGGTGTAATGATTGCACAAATATGGTTAGAAATATAAATTCAATGAAGAGAAATGGCTCCATGTTTTATTTATAGTAGATACTTAAACATTGTTGCAAGTACTTCTCTAATTTTAATGTGTTTGTTCTAGGTAGTATGTAAATTTATGCTGTGATATGACAATTCGAAGACTGTTATTGAAAAGTTACTCGATATATAAAACAACCATTGATAATGCTTTCAGTCCCAAGTATTTATTGTACACCAATATTTTCCTATCTGCAGGAATATCTACTGTTGGAGATATAATAGAGCAATGCTATGAGTGGCATACTAATAATATTAATAGCATTGACACTCGTCGTACAGCTCATATGGCATTCTCTGGGTCTATCGCTGGCATTATATGCCACAATTGGTACAACATTTTAGATAGAATAATTATTGGCAGGACATTTGATATGGTCATCAAAAAATTACTCTTGGACCAGTTTATTTGTTCCCCCATTGTGATTCTATCGTTCTTCGCTACAGTCGCTATATTTGAAGATAATCCTTTTCAAAACTTTAATGATGAAGTTCAAGAAAAATTCTGGATCTTGTACAAAGCCGAATGGGTGGTGTGGCCACCAGCACAAATAATAAATTTCTATTTTTTGCCCACTAAATACAGAGTTGTGTATGATAATACAATATCACTAGGCTATGACATTTATACTTCACATGTTAAACATCAGAAGCCATACAAAAAAGCTGAAAAAATTTGATACCATTCTGGAATACCTATATGTTTTAGGACTTTTTATATGCTTTTTTGTGAAGGATAAAGACTTGTTACATGTTTTTAAATGATTAAATAAATAATATTCTATATCTACAGTCTTTAATTGATGTATTTAGATAAAAGAAACGGAACTGATTATTGCTCATATTGCATTTGAAATTGTTATATTTCTCTTAATTTCAGACAGAAAATGCAAGCACTTGGAGTAACTTGGAGAAAACTAGCAAGCAATGTGTGTACATCGGGACCAGTGTCTCATCTGAGAAGAGCTGTGAAAGTGGCCTTCAGTGATAAATATTTACTGTACACCAACATAACAATATCTGTCAGCTTATCGTCTGTAGGCGATGTTATAGAACAAACCTACGAAATTTACACTGGCGATCAAGAAAAGTATGATCCCAAGAGAACAATGCACATGGCCTTTTCTGGAGCAGCATTGGGTGTGCTATGTCACCATTGGTACAAAGTTTTAGATCGTTTTATAATAGGAAAAACTGTAGACATGGTAATTAAGAAACTTTTGCTAGATCAATTACTATTTTCACCTATAATGATTGTTACTTTTTTTGGAAGCTTAGCATTGTTAGAGGAGAATCCAATAGACAATTTCAAGGAAGAAGTAAGAGAAAAGTTTGTTACACTGTATAGGGCTGAGTGGGTTGTTTGGCCGCCTGCCCAAATAATTAATTTCTATTTCCTACCCACCAGGTACAGAGTACTTTATGATAACACAATTTCCTTAGGCTATGACGTGTATACCTCACAAGTGAAACATAATAAATCATCAAATACTATATCTATGGTGGAAAAAGATTCATAATTGAAGTTTAGATATGAAATATTATTGACATTCTGTAATAAATTTTTTATAAAATATACATTACAATATATGTAACTAGGTATGTTAATATTAGTACCAATATGACAACACTAAATTAGTTAACATTGACATGGCAACCATCTGTTAACAATGATCAGGGCTAACAATTGTATAAAATGTTGCTATAGAACATATTACGTTCTATTTACTATGTATTATCAGAAAGTAGAAAGTATCGTTACCACGAAATATTAGTACTTAAACCAAAGAATGTATCCTTACATAATAGATGAGCAAAGATTATATATTGGCTGTTATAATAAAACATCAGTCATTAGAAGCATTTTCATTATTTTGCTCAATTATAAAATAAAATATACAAAACCATAATGAGGCATACTATGTAGATATTCTTGTCAATATCGACGATTTAAAAATTATGGAATTACAAGTTAATATTGTATAAATTTGACATATTTATGGGCCAATGGGTAATATAGAATATTTCTTTGATAATATTTAACAGTGTATCCATAAATTTACAAGTAAATAGTAGTGTTAAATTTTGCATACCTGTTAACCTTGGGTGATAACACCTGTATAGTTTATATGTAGGTATTTCTATAGAAAACCGTCCATTCCCAATTTAAATAGAGATAGACACTCATCACTATTGTTATACAAACATGCCGCTAAGACATATCGCAAGTGTTAAGTTTTTACGTACGGATTATACGTAGGTGTTTAGATAATACATGTTATTTAGTTTTAAGCAAATTTACCTCACAATCACTTGTTCCACGATGAAATATGTCTTCCTGTAGATAATTGCTCATTTCCTAATTTCTAACTGAGAAAAGCATTGCTGTGATTAAATACTAATAGTGTTAGCAAGTGAAAATAAATGGATATATATACATATGTAAAAATACTTATTTGAAATAAATACGGTTTATTTTTAATTTTGCGACTTATTGAATGTCTATTCTACAATATGAATGTAGTGTCAAGTAATAAATGGTGTTCGTTGTTGTTTTATGTATAAATTATTGTTACCACGATCAAAAATTGGTTTCCTAATCTATTTCTTTTTGTTAATGTTGCTACATTTGAAACATTTCTTTATCTATTATTATTATTTTCTCAGTTCTCTAAGGATCTAGTAATATTTGGTACTCGGTTCTTTTACATTTCACGTTAATCATTTTATATTAAACTTTTTTCAGTCTATATTAATCAATATATTGTTCTACGGTCATTATTACATCTATTTAGGTGTTAAAAACGGTTCTTCAACTGGTGAGTTTTTCCCATTCGATTGTAGGTCGTGTAAAACATTTCGAACTATTGTGTTCTCGAAAATCTTCTCTGGCCATGATTCTGATCGTCGATTGTGGCTTATTTCTCCAAAAGCTGGCATTCGACTGTTCCTCGGAGTGCCTAAGTTGGAACGGAAGGATCTTTCTCTCCTGCTTTCCTCAAGACCGAGTAATGACGTCAGCAGCTTGTCCAATGCAGCAATGTTATTGGAATGCTTTTCATTCTTGTACTTGCTAGTATATGGCGTGGCTGTACCCGAATTGATAAAACTGGATCGCACTGACGCCGGAGTTTTTGAGTGAAGTCCGATTGAGCGGATTACCTATAACATTTTTTTAATGTTTTACATATGATGGCGTGTTCGGGAAAATAGATTTTTAATAGTGTGAGTATTTTTAGTACGGAAACTAACATGGGATATAACACACAATTTGCTAATAATTTTGAATTATCATTATTATTATAATTAATTTTATGTTGTAGGTGTTCGATATGTTTTTTACATTACTTTATAGTGGATGTAGTGTGTAGTGCATGTGAATAATAACAACAGCAAATATTGCACGATAATCGACTTGCACCAGTTATCTCAGAACATTGGAAGATACTTTTTAATGCCAGCGAAATTAAAATACAGCTATACCAAAGTAACTCTAACAGGATTTTTTGGAGAATTAGAAACATTCGTTAACCAAACTGGTGAAACGTGGGAGTGTGCGACACTGCTATGCCTACCTTTACGAAGATTACGGGCATGATGTTATGTTGTTAAAATCCTATAAGTATTGTGATAATGTTGATAGATATAGATGTTTACCTCATCAGCATTATGGCTTTGGTAACTCATTCTCTTAACTTTTCGATAGGTCTCATCATCCATCGCTTCTTCCACCGCTGCCTCCAATTTGTCTTTAAGCTCATCGAAGTCATTATTGTTTAGATCTTCCATAACCAATCTACGAACAAAATAGAGATTTAGAGCATAAATGTCGACGCAAAAATTGATGCAAAATGGATACTAGGATATAGAGATTTCTTGACGTGTAGGTATAATACCTATATTACCTATAATAATAATAAAGCTTTGTTTAATTCCAAACAAATTACAGATTTCTGTGATAAATTTGTATACATTTAAACATTAATTGCTTATTTATTTATTATTTGTTTATTTATTTAATTATATTTAAATATATTTATTTTATTTTTATTTAATTAATAGTTTGTTTTTAAATGTTTGTATGGACCCCGTTCGGGTAAAAGCCCCACCCCTCCCTCCAATATTGCCTATATTATTTAATAATGACTGCCGCCAAACTAACTGCATTCATACTAACCGTATACTGACTAATTAGTTTTGTTTTTTTTTTTAAACCCATTACAATTCCACTGCTGGAATACTGGTCTCCTCTCATATTGAGAGGGTTAAGGCCATACTCTGCCACGCTGGCCAAGTGCGGGTTGGCAGACTTTCACACACCTTAGAATTTTTTTTCTAAGATGATAGCAAGTGA
>DWDT01000087.1:0-29655 GCA_018245595.1 Microceris scylla
TTTATGACAATTATTACAAATTTAACTCATTTTTGTAATTTTTGCAAAAGTGACAGTGTTGCACCGGGGGTGCGATAAGATGTACAATAAATTAAAAAGCAGTCAAATTTCGCAATAATATTTATTACTATAAAGCAATAAATAAGGTGAAGATAGACTCTATCAATAAATTAACAAAAGTATTCTCAACTTTTACACAATATTCATTTTATTTTGGCATCACAGTACATTCAGAATTAAAAGTAAAGTTAATGTCAATAATTGTTTATGAACTATTGACAGCAAGTCGCCATTTTGGCCATTTTCATTATAAATTGGAAGTATGCAGTTATACAAATTTATTTTTAACACTCAATACTAACTTATAATATTAATAGTCAAAATTGTTGTTAAATTATACAATTTTAATTGTATACAACAATGACAATTTATTAAACATTAAAATTTGGAAACAACAAGAATATTTTTCAAAATTTATGAATAAATTTGATTAAATCGAACGGTACGAACACATTTGCAATGTGTGTGTCAGACACCAATATAAATTTAAATATATTAAAAAATATTTATTAACACAATAGCAATCACATTAATGTTAGAATTATAAAATAGTAAATCTTATATACTTTAAGGTGCGAATAGGATTATATAGGTGTCATGTATGATGAATGTGAAACATAATTGTTTTGTTTTTAATAATAAAGTCAATGCTGAGTGAGGACCAAAGACGAGGCAAATGCTTCTCATTGATATACGTATATAAGTATGTAATCAAGATATCATTTTTAGATACCTGTGTTCGACCAGTGTTAACAGCGTATGTTTACTATTTATTTTTGTATTCATAAACAAAATAATTTTAAATCGTTATGAAAAAAATACAACGGCAAATTTTTTGGGCCATAGCATTTACTAAAACAGTTGGTACAGAGCAGCTGATCTGGCGTAAAGATCTTGTAATATTCAATCATATTATATAAAAGTTTCAATATGCATCTTAAAAACTCTAAAATTATTAAAAAATAATCCAAAATGTTTAACTATTTTTGCCGAACACTCAAACAATCATCACTCAGCATCAAAGTCTTTTCCCATCAATAGCAGACACATTATCTTTAATCACCATAAAGCACCTCTACATTATGATAACTCACATCTCTACACAAACTTACATGAAAAATGGACATATACAACAGAGCTAGTCATACATACACTTTCATGTCACAGGACGGTGTCCTAGTGAGTTCTGTTTAAATGGTAGTTTCTAAGAGGGTATATTATAATTCTGTTATCAGAATCTGCAACCCTTCCGGTGGTTTAATGAACATTCTAGATTTTTAGAATTTAGGTTTTACGATTTCGGACTTCCGAGCGGTTGAAAATCCAACAACCTGATATATCCATGTCGCAGTGAATATCTGAATTTCTCTATAGTTATGGCAATACATTATTTATATAGAGGGGTGTTCAATGCACAGGTGAGCTATAATTGGGGATCCTCTAATACACTATATCTAGAGCTTACGACTTATCCAGATCACCTATGGCAACGGTTCTCTATTTTATAATATTATACTTATATTTCAAATTGAGTCAAAACATTTAGAGGCCTTTTATTGTTAAATACAATAATCGCGTGGTAACATATTAACGTGAATATTTAGTATGGGGAGCATCGATTTACGGCACCAAGGTTTCATACGCGTACTCATTTAGCTTTAAGGAATGTTTCACATTAAGCAATCTTTAAGCTTTACGTGTAGTCAAACAGACCTTTTAAGGTATAATAGAACAGCTAACTTGTTTGCGGGTCTTTCGACCAGCGTTCGTAAAGTATGAGCAGCAGTCAGTTACGTCCATGAAGTCCCGATCAAGTATTTCAAGGATTTAACGTCCTTATACTGTAAATATATATTTATAAAAATTAACGTTGTACAAAAAATATATGTTAACGTTGGGGTATCAATGACATAGTGTGAAACATTCTCTATCCTTCCAAAACAATCTGTGTCCGAGCAGCTCGTGTTCGTCTCGCGGGTGTGTGTAGTGGCAACGGCGGAGGGCCTCGCGCCGCCTTCATGGGTTCCGGCGTAATTTGGAGAAAAAGCTGTGAACAGAAGTACGATTAGTGAACGATTCAGCCGATCTTTTTTTATAACATAAAAATGGTTTTTGTCCAAAAATCAAAATTATGTCCGAGCGTTAGTAAAGAGAATTATAAATTTATTTGAATTTATTCCAATTTCAAGTCGTCATCCCGCCATTCCACTTAATATTATATACTGACCGTCTGGCGGCCAACTTTATTATAATATGAAAATTAAATTTGAATTTGCTTATTTTCTTCATTATTATTAAATAATTTTTTCACCAACCTAATTATCGTCAGTTATTTACAAAAAAAATTTTGAAAAGGCACATCACAATTATCACTTTCGTGAACAAAAAAACAATAAGAGGACACAGACTGTAAAAAAATAATGTTGCAAATAAAAAAAAAAACTTACCGAAAGCGATTTGTGCAAGAGATGCATTATTCCGCAAGCCTTGTAGGTACATATTGGGTGTGTGAACATGTGTATGTTTTGATGTTAACTGTGGTACGACAACAAGATGGAACACCGGAGTGACTGGAGAACGAGCACTCTCCTTGATAATGAGTGCTTGAATTTATTTCATTCAACATACATATCAAATAAATTTATTTAAAAATGAGCCTTTATTGATCATATACAAGATTACATGCCGTTAAAACCAGTGAACATTTGGAGATTACTGATGAGTTTGATCACAAATTGGAATCGTATAATCATTGTAGAACATATATTTCGTTGTTTCCACGTCATGCTTGTCGTTTGTGAAGATATATGTCGTGTATGTGCCACCTTCACCTTGAGCCCCGCCCATTGTAGTTTTTACAGATGAAAATCGACGACAAGCGCAAATCTACATATATAGGTACTATATAATTATATCGGTGCTCTGATGAAGCTCCCAAAGGAAACTATAGATATCACTTCAGGAATTGTACCATCACCATCTCTTTGAAAAATTTTAAGAATATTATAGATAATTGTTATCATAGTCATTGTAGTTCACATGTTTCATTACTCAGAAGTTATTCGGAAAATATTTTTCATTTTCTAGCATCCTTACGTACAAGCACACCAACAAATCTACGAGTCACAAACACAGACGTAGAAAGCAAAATAAAAACGAAACATAATGTAGAACATTTTCGTATAATATCTTAACAACTTACAGAGAGGCATCACCTGACAACTTCCACTTTGATCTCCGATGCGAGATCACCAGTGAAGGTACCATAATATTATATCAATCATTGCCGCTTTGTGACAGAAGTTCAATTCAAATACAATATAGGTACATGATGGATCGTTAAAATATTATTACACCCGATTAAAGTAAATTATAAATAAGCTAGCAGATCTATTATGTCAATACGGAGCTACGCAAATTAAGATCGACAACATGGAGCCGGCCGCGGGCGGGCCCGGGCGCCGGTAAACTTTATAAAGAAAACACAGTTAAAATATTATAAATTATGCAACACAAAAACATCGATTATAGCATCTATTGTACATAAACATCTAATTTTATTATATAAAAATGCAAATTATCCGATCTAAGTTAAATCGTTACGATTATAAAAAAAAATTGTAACACCGTCCATATATTAAAATGATTCTTTTGTACAACCACGTGTAAGGCGTCAGATAAAATTAATAAAAAATTCGATTCGTTTAAAATTAAACAAAGATTAATAATATAAATAATCTTGGCAAGATTATAGACATGATCGAACTTGCACAAAAATAAAATTATATAAAATAAAAATAGAAAAAAAAGAGTAGCTCTTGCACGATTACGTGTCAATATTAAAATTAAATTACATTGTGAATTCACATTTGTCCCATCGTTACGTTAAAATGTTCAAACTTAAAATTACAAATAAAACTTCGTATATTATATTCATGACTGCACCTAATTGTAAAGGAGTTACATTACAACTGTCGTTAAACTCTACATTATAATATATTCAATCAAACGTTTATCACTGAGAATCGCGTTGTCACTTGCACAGTGCTCGGCTCTACGCGCTACCGGACTGTTATTTTACTGATACTCTACTTTCACTCATATTTTTACTGCTCCGTCCTTTGTAAATTCAATGGGTTAAAGTTAAATTATTATAAACTTAACATTGAATTAAATTTACACGGAACTCAATATATATCCCAAGGATTCGCTGACAAACCTCATATAATAGCGCATGTTCGTTGGTAAAGCGTTTACGTGCACGCCCGTACTCTACGTGCACATACGTATTTTACGTAAACGTACACATTTCTTCTTTTTACAAAATATAATCATTTAATCGAGACATGAAAACTATTTTATTACATTTCCACCGCAATACATAACGCACATTATCTTGACATTTTATATAACCTATATAAAAAGAAAATCAAAGTACAAGTGATCAGTAAAACAACAGTGGGGCAGAGAACACCAGCAGTACCTAGTAGTAGTAATAAATAAGTTAAAACTATAAAGTGTATCATACATCGTTCGAGGTCGCTCGTCGGTCGCCGTTTATTTCTTCCTCTTAAGCTTCGGTATTCTGTAACGCGTGCGGTGCGGTTAGTGGGCGTGGCCTCCGCGAGGGGCGGGGCGATCGGTTTGGATATCGATCGATCGAAATATCGTTCAGATAGATTAACAAGTGGAATGATTTTAAGTAACTTCTATTTAGTATTATTTGTAAGATAACATTTTCTGGTCGTTATTATGACCATATGTTTTGTATTGGGGAACGAAAAGTTTATGTTTGATTTAAATACGAAATTGTTCGTTAAGACTGCGAAGATTAAATAACAAATGTTATAACTGAAAAATCTAGTAAAAAAAATAATGTTCGTAATGTGTGCAGATTTAATAAAAAGTTAAAAAAAATACCAAAATGTTTAAAACCTGCAATCTCACTTGGATTTAAACAATCCTCAACAGTACCTACTTATTCTATATTTATGAGCAAAACGAATATAAAACTGTGCCTACGACCGTATTTTATTTAAAATCATTCCACTCTTGCAATATATACGATAATAGTGATTCATTTGCTATGTAAAATGTTTCAATTAGTTGGGTGCTTGATGCAGCGTGGCAAGTTATTTACATATATTCCAATGCAAGGACTGTGATAAGTGATAATATAACATAATTTATGTCATCCAAGATGCAAGTTATGCGTACCCTGAACTCTTCTTGTGCGGGGACGACTGAGACTTCTCCGACTCTAGGAGCTTCGTGCTGGAATCCTTCATGAAACCTGAAAGGAAATAATTTAAGTGATTATATGTGGTTTGTATGAGATTTCCTTGTTGATTTAAGGATTTCAAAGCAAAGTCCCGTCATAAAATTGGTGGGACTCTGTTTTACGAAAATTTCAATTGATGAGTAGATAACAAATAGTTAGTCATTTTACAGTTTTTCAAACTTGCCGATCATTAAAGTATACATTTCTCGGGATCAAATCTCTCAACGCCATTTGTGCGTAGCGACCAATCTCCAAAGCAATACTAGAACATTAAAGTATTGCGAATAGCGCTGAGTGTACACGTTATTTATTATATACAATTAGAATAAGAGATGTGCTATCCACATGTCCTATGTACACCAAAGTATTCTGAAACTTCACTTGAGTTATATTTCGAAAATTTTATATTACATGAAAATATAAAAAAAGTCACGTAGTACAAGTCCGTCAAGTTTGAAGGAATTCGTTAATTTGGCTGTTACAAGATGAAAATTAATGATTTGTGTGCACAATTACCTTTGCCCGAAGACCCAAAGACCGAATTGCCGAGGTCATTTAAACTGCTTGTAAACTTGTCCGCCTCGTTAGCCAGCGTGTCTGATACAGCCGCCTCGGTCTCCTTAACATTCTTCTCTACACTGTGGCCGACTTCCCCCAACCGTTCGCCAGCATCCTCAATCCTCTGTTTGGTCGATGCCTTGACATCCTCCAATTTATTGCCGGCAGATACTTGGAAACCCTCAAACGTGTCTTTAACGTCTCCGAATAGTTCCTTAGAAGTGTCTTCTGCACTTTGGATGGTCCCGTGGGAAGCACCGGCGAACTCTTTCACGGAATCGTCTAAGCTGTCGAACGTGTTGCCTGCTGAGCTTTGGAAGCTGTGCAGGGTGTCTTGGGCAGAACTTTCTAACCCGTGAACGTCGTCTCTAAAGTCTGCGTACGTGTCACGGGTGGTACTCTGCAAGTCCTCCCACGTGCTCTGGGCGTCGTTCACTTTGTCCTTAGCAGAGCTTTCGAGTTTCTCGAAAGCGCTCAAGGTCGAGTCTTGTGCGTGATCGAACGCCTGCTTCGACGACCGTTGTAGATCGTTCGCCTTGTCGCTGGCCGCGCTTTGAACCTTATGAAACTGTTCGTGGCCAGAATCTTTGAGTTGCTCGAATTGGTGCACGATACCACTTTCGATTTCAGATTTTTTGTCGGCTGCAGCATTTAATTTTTCTTCTGCAGCTTTCTTTATATCGTCTGCCGTGTGTTCAGCTTCTTGCCGTATCCTGTCCAGTTCCGTTTCGGTCGCACTTAAAACAGCATCCTTAGCCTTTTTCGCTTCCTCCTTTTTACTTTGCACAGTCTTTTCTATTTCATTTGTAGTTTCATCTATAGTTTTCTTCGTTTCGTCAACTTTATTAGTTACAGATGTTTCGATATCATCCTTTGCCTTACTAATAGCACCCACGACTTCACTTTTCTTGTCTTGTACATTTTGAACTAAATGTTCAGCACCTTCTTTCAGATCTTCATGCTTCTTCTCTATTCTTTTTTCAATGTCTTCTTTTGTAGCAGATGCCTGTTGCACAAGATCGTTTGTAGCATCTTTTGTTTCGCTTACCTTATCTTTAATTTCATGTTCTATTTTCTCTTTTTCTCCAAATATGTTGTGGACTAGACCGGTAAAGAAGTTTTTGCTTTCCTTAGTTTTCTTTTTTGCTTTTCCTTTCACGTCTTCTAAGGAATCAGTTATTTCATGCATCTTTTCATTTGCAGTTTCTTTGACATTTTCAACATTTTTTTCTACACCCGTTGTTATATCATGCGCTTTATTGTTTATACCATCTTGTACATCATGTAGCTTATCTTTAGCTGCTTCCTTGGCATCATGTGACTTTTTCTTTAAATCGTCTTGTATACTGTCCAATTTTTCATTTGTTGCATCTTTAGCGCTTTCATATTTATCTTGTACATTTGTCTTAACTTCTTGGGCTTTATAACTTAAGTCTTTTTTAGCAGTGTGTAACGTAGTTGCTACAGTGTTTGCACCTCCTTTTATTTCTGTACCAACATCCTGTGCCTTGTGTTTAAGACTATCTGCAGCATTTTGGAGGGCACTCTCAGCTTCCGTCAACTTATCTTGTCCCATTAGTTTCATTTGTTCGGCCCTCTCCCTCGCAATGAAGTCAAATTCGTGAATTTTATTTTCTGCGCTGTCTTTAGCACCTTTTGCGGTATGTACAATACTATCTAATGTATCATTTGTAGACGACTTTATATCCGATACTTTATCATTCACTGATGTTTTTATACCTGATGCGGCTGACTTTAAATCATCCTCTGTTTTTTCAGTAGATTTTCTTAAGTTATCGACCTTATCGCTAACGATATCTTTAGCGTCATGAACTTTAATTTCAACATCTGATATTAACCCCTCCTGCTTGTCTCTCAAGTCTTTTACAACTTTCTCCGATTTTTCAATCAGTTCCTCAATTACTTCATTGCTCTTTTGTTTTATGTTATCCTTTTCCTTCTCCATTTTTTCAATGCTATCCTTTGCATCATTTTCAGCTCTTTCAGAAATATCCTGAAGTTTTTCATGTGCAGCAAATTTAACATGTTCTATTGTGTCCGTTACATTCGAAGTTTCATCGTGTCTATGTTTTTCGCCCTTCTTGTATCTTCCTTCACAACATCCATCATAAAATTGGAATGGATCTGTACTCTTGCAATGTAATGGTGTATCAACAGGTTGCATATGTTCATATTGGTGATATACTTCTTCTGTAATCTGTTGTAAGTTGTGGGGTTTATCCTCGTCTACAATAAGTTTCGTTGAATACACATGACTATCAACATCATCTTCCTCTTTTATGTGCGGTTTTGTGTGCAGGTCTTTGAACATATCCTCAACTTTGTCCAGTAAGTCTTCGTTGATGATTCTAGGCGCTGGCTTTGGAGGCGAGCTGTCTTTGGCTTCTCGAGGCTTCGGTTGGGGTTTGGGAGAAGATTCTTTTACTTCTTCCTCTTTGTCCTCACTGTGGCTGAAAATGTTTTTAACTTTGTCTGTGAGACCGCCAAGGAATGAACCACCTTCAGGTTTCTTTTTACCCTTTTCTAAGGTATTCATAGGAGTCTTATCTTCGTCTGAATCAAAGGTAGCTTTGGTTTTATTTGAATCCACGTGAACGGAATCGCCGTTAACTGAAAAAAAAACAAAATCTATTAATGTTTTTTAATTTTTACATAAATTTCATCATAAATCTGGTTTGTTGTTTTCGAAACAACAAATATTTAATTGTTTACCTTGCGGTTTAATATCCTTGTCATCTTTGTCCTTATCTGTGTATTTCACATCTCCATTTGCAATGGTTCTAGCCTGGAAAGTTAACAAATATAATTTATATATTACAAATATGGCAACTGTTTGTTCCAAAGATTTCGATTTTGCTAGTTCCGTAAACTGAGGCTGGCCGAATCAGCCATGATACAAACTGCAGCTGTACTACAGCTCCAGTTTGTAGTCTGCTGTTCATGGATGGCAGTAAATTACGAATTAGTTTAGAGACAGACTGTCTCGTTTATCGAGTGGTTGCAAGCGCGACTGGCGATAGGGAGGTTCTGGGTTAAAAATCCCGGGTCGGGTACTATTGACATTTTTTAATTTAGAATTTTTTAGTAGTGACTCGGAGTCTGGTTATGTGCCTGGTGCATGGCAATAGGCTCACCACCTATACCACGGGGCGTAAACGTAACTGGTGAAACGTGGAAGTGTACTACCCTCCTCTGCATACCTCTTCGCGGATAGCAGGCCCATAGCTTAGAAACATTTTTAAAATAGCTTTGATTATTTTTCACACAACTTACATGGCCATTAAGTTGCGGCTTATTGTTGTTCCTCGGTAGAGAGCCCGGACCCAAGCTGTTGTTGTGGTCGCCCCAATGGAAGCTCAGTTCGTCCTTCAACGCATCAAAACCTTTAAAACATATTAAAGGAAATTAGTCGTGTATACTAATATGTTTTAGATATTGACTTTTTATACGTTTATCGCATATATTCTCACCAGACTGGTCCAGGTTAAGGCAATCCAGGTGACTCTTAGCAGCGCGAGGAGCAATTCTCTCGGGCAGCTGAACGTCCAGCACGCAGGCCGGGGTTTGGGACTGTTCTCCCTTACCCACCTAAGCACAACAAAAATTATAAAATGTATATCAGGACGTTAGAGGAGTAAGGCTTTTTTTAATATTCTATTATTTTATTATAGAGGAAAGTTACTTTGGTTCATGTCAAAAATCAATCTAATTTGATTGGCAATTTAGTTTACTTATTGTAATTGGAGTTATTTTAATTATTGTAATTGGAGTTATTTATAAAAAGTAAATATAACTTATTGTGCCAACAATATTAAAATATGCTCCCATGGATGGAGATTTTGGAAATCCATGCAATTTTTAATACATCAAATATTAATTTTTTCCAGAAATTACTATAAATTATAGATTTGTACGATACCTTTGGCTCATTCATGAAATAGATTCTTCCGGAGGGAGTCTCTTCATGATGTTTCACCCTCACAGTAAACTCCACTCTGTTATCTTTAAAAGCCTGAAGAACAAAATTATAAAGGTTTATCAAATGTTTGTTTAAGTTACATATCATGAGAATTAATAAATTTGTCTAAGCAGCTTGTAAGTATTATCGAACATATTTTGAAAAATATATTATCTAGATTCACATCTATTGTGTCGCTGAAAAATTGAGTCATTATATATAGAGACTGTACCTCAAAGATGAAATTAGGCTGACTGGCGGACTTGGTGACCGGCACCAGGTTGCCGGAGAACTCCAGGAACACCTCCTTGCCGTCCAGGAAGCGCACTGCGGTCGAGTGCGCCACCTCTGTGTAATGCTCCTAGAATGAAAAAAAAATGAGTTAATCGTCTCTATTTTTCTCGCTTCCATGGGCACAGATCTCCCTTTAAAACTCATGCATGTGTGGATTACACTTTATAAAAGTGTTTTTTGCAGTCCTAAATATTCTATTACAGGCTAGGCAGTAATCTAAATTTGTATTATTACATCTATAATAATTTTATCAACATTATTAATATGTCATCATACCTTATCCTTTTCGGGTTATGCAGAGAGCAGTGAGTATACTAATATGAACAACCTAATTAAATATAAATAATAATGAAACAATCTGCACTCATTTAGATCCTGTGTTCTCTTTGTACCATTTTGTACTTTACAATACATTACTATATCCGTTTTTAAACAACGTACTGAGACATATAGAAAATCTCGTTAAAAGAAGGATCGTGTATATGAGTAGAAAATAACGAGGAGAGGCAAGTAGGGACTTAGGGGAAGCGAGGTGAGGGGAAGGGTCGTACCTGCTGCAGCAGCGTGTCGTAGGCGTAGCGGTCGGTGATGTAGAGCACGAGCAGGCGGCCCTCCAGTGCGTCCAGCCGCTTGCCCAGCACCACGATGCGCACCTCGAACGGCACCAGCAACATCTCTCTGCGCACCACATGTAGCTTTAATATATTTTGTCATATGTCTTCAAAAAAATGACAATATAACGTGTCCTCTCTAAGCAAGTTATTTATCTTTGATTTCGAAATCTTTCTGCTCAACTTTATAATGCATTTATGTTCTAAAAACCTGCACTTTTCTCTCTCACATAGTAATGCTAAACTTTATGCATGAATGAAACACTTAAACCATCATACATGTATTTTTACTTAATGGTTCACCAATGAAGGGGTATTACTTGATTGAACATTTCAGTACTGAGTTAATTACCTGTATAACTCAGTTGCAAGCTTAGTTGCGTCGCTCACGTTTTGACAATTCATCAACCAGAATCTGAAAAATAAAACAATGGAATAACATAAATTATTAATAAATGAGTAAATATGCAATCATGTACGAGGGGTGGGAGTAATAGAAGGCGAAGGGATGGCGGTGCTGACCTGGCGGAGACGGTGGTGGTAAAGGAGGCGCAGTCGTCGGTGAGCGTGAGCGGCGTGGAGCCCGTCACGTCCTCCCACACGGCGCGCGCCTGCCCGCCCATGATGGAGCACAGCAGCCGCAGGTTGGACGACGACGACTTGTCGTACCCGCCCCCCTGCAACCGCGCTACGGTTACGATATGCTTTGGCATTTTTCATTTAACAGGCTCCACAAATTGCAGGTTTTGTTTCAAGAACGTAAACAAGTGGAGTCATTAGTTCGGCGTAGTTAGATAAAGGCGATAGTATCGCGATGGAGACCTGCGCGTCGTTCTTGGGCAGCGGCACGGTGAGCGTGATGGAGCGGTGGAACTTGCGGCGGCGCGGCTCGACGGTGAGCACGGGCGAGACGGCGGCGCTGCGCGGCAGCAGGCGGCGCTGCAGCGCGGGCGCGGCGCCGTGCGCCTGCAGCCCCACGCGGATGCGCTTGGTGAGCGCCTGCGGCGGGAACTGCGCCTGCACCTGCGCGATGTGCGCCGAGGACACGGTGCCGCCGTCGGGCCCGATCACGTGCACCTCCTGGCGCACGCGCGACACCACGGCCAGGTAGTGCGGGAAGTCGCACGTCACGATGCGCGTCACGCGCTCGCCGCCCTCGCCCAGGCACTCGCCCGACGTGCCGAACTGCTGCCGCTCGCGGCTCAGCGCCTCCTGCCACATCACGCCCAACCGATAATGCTTATTTTCTTTTAACACACACGTGGAAAATGTAGAATAAGTTTATGAGGTACCTACTCTTGGAACGCCGTATCATGAATCTATAATAGTATGAAAAATATATACGAAAACAATAATCTGCACCTGTATCATCGGATTGTCGTTGTTGTGTAGATAATGGTCTTGCCAGGTATCGCCAGTGTCGGAGCGCAGTACCACAATTTCCCGCTCGGGGCACGACGCTGTGAAGATCGGCACCTCGATCACTACAGGGCTGAAAATGGAATTATATAAGCAAAAAAATAACTTAAGGATTTTTTAAAAAAACCTACTCTATATGTAGTTGTTGTTTATATTTCTTTACAGTAGTAAATGTAAGCAAATAATATGTTCCAAGGCTTCACTTACAATAGGAACTTAGCTCCTTGAGGTTGTAATTCCAGTAATCTCGAAGCTAGCGCTTCGCCCTCCATCAAAGGAGGTGGCGCCGCTGCCGGAGCTCGACGTGTTGCCGCACTGGAAATATAATACCACTTTGATACTTGCATTCTAATAATATGAGCTATAAGTAAATTGAGTCTTAATTATGTCTTATTGGATATTATTAAATGATTATATGTATAATAAATCATCGAATCCTATCATAAGCTTTGATTAATAACAAATCATTGGTGTTAGGCACGAAGTATGAATGTTATTCCACGACCTGACCACACAAGAGTCCTCTACGGTGCTATGATGGGGTTTCAAAAGTTCATTTAAAATTATATTATTTATTGTAATATCAATGTTAACTAGTGAGCACAAATGAACTTGCCTCATTATAGTCGTATTGCAAAACATTGTCTCGCCCATAAACTTAGTGAATACTGGCAACACAATAAATTATTGGATATAAAACCAAAGATTATTTAAATACACATGTAACAAAAAAAAAATTGTGTGTATTATTATGGGTTGAAGATGTCTCTGCATCTATCGACACCAGATTCTAATAACGTGTTCCGCTCTTTTATACTCTGCCGCCATTACCGATAAGTAATTTTATAGTCGACAAATCATTACGACTGATGATAATTATAAAAAATGTCTCATAGTAAATAAACAAAACTGATCGTGACTTCAAAATGAACAATCATTTACATAATCATCCTTTATTTTTACACTTGCAACGAAATGAGACAACGCTTAGTTTTTCGTAACATATTAAAATAGTCAATGATTCACTGAGACAGTGCTGCCATCTCATCACCCTTCGCCCCAAATAGAAGTTATACAAATCTGTTTACGGTCAACTACAGTTTTAGATTAACATCACAAAGACGTCTCGAGGACTGAATAACGCATTTCAAAATCATAATGACTATATACGTTCATGTACAGTTATGGTAGGTTGGATTGCAAATTTTATCGTCTCAGTCGGTTGCTCTTTAGAATGTCATGGGTATCAAAAGACTGTTTTACGAAATTTGTCAAGACCGTATATATTTTTTTTCTTCATTTTAATTTTCTCCGATGTTAGGATTCAAAATCATTAGGATCATTATTAATCATATTAATTGATGTATCAAAAAATATTTCAATTTTTTTAACGTTCTGGCTACGAGATGTAACTAAATGTATGTATGTAACTATTTTTACGTTCAGTTATTGGCGACTATTTTATTAACAAAGTCTTGGAAACAGAGCTACATGTGTATATTGTTTATAACAAATTTGTTTACTAATACAGATATAGGTAATAAGTGTAACAAAAAATTTTGTCATTCGAACTTAAAAACTATTTTGAACTAAACAGTGACTCAAACTGAATGCGAACTGAGCGTATGACAATAAAACCACAATTATGCAAATGTTGTGAACATAAATATATTCTTAAGGCGACTTACATTTCGTTTAATGTCCATATTTTGTGTATATTTTACGATAATATGATGTCATGTTGTACGCACACCCACACATATCAGGTAGCTGATACATTATAATAAGTATTTGGTAATTTTATGATTTGAATATATTATAACAAATAATAAAAAGGATTTCTATTAATGGCATAAAATCATATAAATAAAATAAAAAAGTAAGAAAGACAGAAATGCATGTCATTTACATAGAAGAGCGAAAAGTAAACAAAGTTTATAGACCCGATTAATACTTTATTATACTGCGGCTATTGTGTTTCGGGCAATCTCCCAAAAACGCGGATTTATTTCGGTTCGTGACTCGCTCCGTCGAAGACCCGCTATTGTCATACTTTCATACAATCGTACAACTTCCCGATGGCCGTCTCTCAGTATGAAAAGGGGCGGTTCGAATTAGTTTAGTTAGGTCGCTTCAAAATTGTTTGGCGGCAATAAATCGCCGAACGAAATGTACGAAATTATTAATGTAACTTGTGAGATCGTGCGGTTTTTAAACAAATAAGTCTTAAACTGATCGCCCAACGTTGCAGAACTTTACAGATCGGTTTCAGTCTGCTAGTGCGACTGTACTACGAGCGCTCCGTTCGCTGAATGCAAATCTTTAAATACACTGTTTTCGTTCATGTGTAATATGTGTCATATGTGCATTGTACATGCATTAGCTCATGTCTGCAAAATTCATACATACATACATATGTCTGGGTAAATAGATTTCCTTGGGTAAACAAGAAAAGGCTGTTAGAGCACTAGTCAATAGTCTTGCCGATGGTGTACGTGAATCCAGGTGTGATTTTTAAACGGCCGGACTATTTCAGGGTCATTTTGGTTGCGTGTCGCGCGGTATGTTCTGGACTGAGCAGAGCGGCTAGACGGCAGAACGATGGATTTTGTTGTATGTCGGAATGTGGGTGATGATTGGTGTTTTTACTGTTTCCGAAACAGTAAGTGAATTACAATTACTTGTGAATTAAAAGACATTTATTAAAATTTCTAGTTTGGGGGTTTACAAGTTATAGTCTAATTGTACCCGAGATGCTGAAATTCGCACGGTGTGTGGGTAAAATAGTGTAGATGGATGGATGGATTGAATCGCTGAATGAGTAATGGCGCTGCGTGAGGATTACGGGCCTCGAGGACTTCCTCTCTACCCGAGCAGTTCCCATGGGGACAACTGCCCCAAGGCGGTGAACACCCCGCCAGGCGGTGGTGGTAGGCCTATACCGCGTTTCCGCCTACTTGCCGGCCTAGTCGCCTTCCTTCTCTTCGGAGGTTGACGCAGAGAAAGTGTAGCATGATATAGTTGTTGAGAGCAGAGCGCACATACCGGCAGGTGACCCTGGTGGGCGCGGGCGCGGCGGCGGGCGGCACGATGATGCGCACGCCGCCGCGCCGCTTCGCCTTCATCGCGCCGCCGCGCGCGTCCACCACGAACGACACCAGGAACCTGCAATTTTACACATTACTTAATTATATTATTCATCATACAATCATTGCTACTTCGCTCTATTTCATTGTAGATATTATATTTACTTATACTTTACATATTTCTAGTACATAATATATCGGAATCTGGATCTGTGTACATTGTACACTTACCACCTACTCCATGGCGGGACGTGATCGTATCGTAACTGTACAATACTCCTCTGTCTACTCCTTCGAGGATTACAAGTGTGATGTCAAGTTATTTTTTTATATATCGGATATATATGTATTTTAAGAATAATTGAGCTTCCTATAAAGATTTTCCTTCGATTGTAATTTTTTTTAAAAGTAAAAACGATTAAGAGATAGTTTACCGTAATGACCAAGTGCAAGTTGCGGCAGCTCATATCGACGTAGCCAGTCTTAATTAAATTTAATAACATCTGTTCCTTTGTAAACACAAGCTCATGAAGATAAAAACGTTGCAATCTAAGCCACGACTCTAACTATTTCAAAAGATATTAATATACACGATTTATAGACAACTCATTTATAAAACATCCATCAACTATGACGTAATTTTTTTAATTTTCCGCTGCAACAAGCAATATCTGGACGATAGGCGTTCTTGTGAGGTTTCATTAAGAGAACATGATACTGTACAATTTCCCTTGCAAGGTACACATGGCGCGCTGTCCGTCCGGAAGTAAATCCGCGCGTGCTATTATTGAACATCCTGTATAGTCAGTCGTGACATTCGACTGCTCTTGGCAAAGGTAACAAACACAACGGTCTATTTTAATACCAATCTCGCGTCTCGGGTCAGACGACATCAACCTATTAACGGACCAATCTAGTAACCAAAAATCAGATTAAAAAGTATGATTGAAAAAAAAAACAAATTAAAAAGTATGATTATAAAATACCTGAAGGAGTAGGTAAAGGAGTGTGGTATACTCCCACGTTTAACCAGGTACATTTACGGCCCATTACGGAATAAGTGATGACACTGTTGCTATATACCGGGCATAGATTAAGATTTCTAGCCACTACTAGAAAATCTAAAAAAAACCTAATACCTAACTCGGGATTCGAACATAGAACCCCTCGATCTGCAGTCGCGCTTTGCAACCGCTCGACCAACGAGATATCATCGAATACTTTTGTTTAATTGTAAGTGTAGAGTAATGAGCTGTACGGACCCGATGTCGAGCGGCTGGCGGTCGATGGTGGCGACCTTGCTGTCATTGTTGCTGGGCCACAGGTGGCCGTCCGTGACGCTGTCCTCGAGCGGGCGCGCGCGGTGCAGCGTGCCCGCCTCGCTGTTCATGTAGCGGTACTGCTGCTGCTGCTGGATCGGACACTCCACTTCGCCTTGGGGGGATGGTGAAAAAACAGAATTAAATGGATATTTATGCATTTCCTACTTACAATTTTGGGCAATCCAAAATTTTCCATGTAAATTTATTTACTGTAAGACTGTGCTGACTTTTCTTACAGTTAAATGTTGGCGTGTTCATTCGTCAAAGAATATTGTCTATCATACCTAAGGTTTTGGGTTCAACTTTTGGTAAACTAGATATATGTTCAAGTTCTATTTGACAAATACATTTAAAATTTGTCTTCGTGTGTATTGCTGTGTATGTCATTTACTTCATAATGTAAGGCCTAAAGTAAATTTTTCAAAAAAAATGAATAATGTTGGAAAAATGAATAATGTTGTATTTGCGAAATGAACCGTAATATTTTTCCGGTACAAATCAAATTTGAGATCAAAATCCAGTGAACCGATTCGAGAACTATTAAAAATGTTAAGTTCAATTTCATGGTTTACATCAAACGAGAGGTAAAGTTTAAAACCGTTAGCTTTTAATAAATAGACGTGAAGAATAATTTTATAACTCTTGCAATGTTATTTATTTTACAGACGTGCAGTTAAAATTATTAGCCGGTTGCCTCGAAGTTGATCGTGCATTACTGGCTACATATATTCATTTCTGACCTTGACCTAGCATATGGAAATTTTAACCGAGAACACACATACTACCATCGTATTATAATCAGTGTACTGTGTTTACCTCCTTCGTCCTCCGAGTCGCTCATAAATGTGTCCTGCATTAGTTCGGGCGCTGCCACTCTGTATTTCCCTTCCAAGCCACCTGCAACAATGGGAAACAGCTATTAGATTTGTACAAACAAAAATATGCAAACAGTGTGTCAGCAGTTAATAGGAGAACCACAAGGTTTTCACGTTTAAAGTATTTACCGATGCACCTATACTAGGACAGCTAAGGACAGCTTTTATTCGAACAAGTGTACAGCTGGCTTTTGAATCGTGTTATTTGTAAAATACGAATTTACAATAATTTATTGGTTATTTCTTAAATCACTACATGTCCCTGCTGAAAAAAAATATATTTTGAAATTGTTTAAATATATTATCAATTTCCAAACTAATAATAGAAATACAAAATATTTTTTTGGGAATAAATCTTGTGTGAACCAAATGTATACAAACAATAAAATACAAAAATTAAAAGGATCCCCGTGCCGAATAGAAAGCGCCCGCGACCAGGACGTGATCCGAGGAAGTCCATAATTGCTCGATAGTACGGATTCGGCGCTGGCAGTGCGCTCAAGCATGCATAATAAGCTCCGGCAGTGTAATGACAACACGCTTCCAGGGCTGGCAACTGCTAACTTTAGCAGAACACAAAATAACTTGTTGGATTGTAACGTACCATTACTTTATATTGCTAAACTTCTCCATGAAAACTGATTACTGCAATATATGGATATTTTTATTAAAACCGATAGGGTCTACGTTACCTAAAAGGCTGTAAATTGTCCGAGTGTAGTTATATATGCAACATCTGAGAACAGATTTGGAATGTGTATACTTCGGGATGGTCTATGGTAAAACATAGAAAGAAGATAAAATTAGTCATCTTCTCGAACATTTAAAACTAATTTAATATTTACTGACCAAAACTGCCAGCCCTAGACATAGGACAGAAAACGACGATAGCACCATGTCCAACATTTTAATTTTCATCGACGTGTTATTCGAACTGTTCAAGATTCAGTAGGTAAAACATGTTTATTATCAAAAAACAAAATATTTTTTTTCATCTTGTGACATCTTACTGGCGATCTGATCCCAATACAAGCTTGGAGAGAGCCTGTGTTATTTTGACCAAACGGTAGATAAACTATGTATATCCGAGTTATACACGGGATTAAATACCATGCTACAGGACAAATGGTCTGAGAATGTCTGCGGTACGTCTCGCAACCGGTCGCTTGCTATAGTGAAATAGGTGACGGGGACAAATATTTTTATTCATGATTCTGCACCTGTCATCATTGCAAGGGGTAGTCTTACACTATACTAAAGAACCAACACCTTACACTTTTAAAACGGAGTATATTCCTCATAGCAACGAACATGCAAATAGTATAGATAAATTGTAGTTGTATTACTTTGATATTTTATTATTCTTATATAGTTACGATAGGTTTCTATGAGGTAAGGCAGAGGTCACTGAGAGCCAAATATCTTTACTGAACTAAGTGCTTAAAATATATGTATTGGCGTAATAAATTGTCTTATAATTTCGGATTCAAAGCGTTTACTATCGAATAATAACAGTTTTATAAATATTTCTCTACATATTACTCAGTAACAACAAAACTTAAAAGTAAAACATACAACGTCTTTCACATGTAAGAAGTACATAGAAACAATATCTAGGAGTACATGAGACCAATAGTACGTGTACATTGCCAATGGATTTCCCATGAAACTTGGTCGGTTCTTTCACAAACGCTAATAAAATAGTAGGTACCTAATTATTCGCAACAGAATTCAGTATCGTTTTTTACGATTTCTATTCCGTACCCACGCTATTGTTATATAACGGATAGGCAGTGATGTCAGCGCGTGGGAGTGACTGTCCGAAATGTCCAATTGACTCAGAAATGTTACCTGACTTCTGACCGAGCAAATTGGCATCGCGTGTCTGGGGAACACTTGCCACCGTGGAGACCATGGCGTTATAACGTTTATCATTAACATCGACGTCTTTTGTATTCAATGTAGACGAGAAAATTAACAGTAGAGTAGAGTAGAGATAATGTAGTAGAGAGTATAGAACGTAACTGATGAATCGTAGGAGAGCACTACACTCCTACCCTTCGGTAAAATACAGGTATGATGGTATGTAGTGACTATAGTAATATTTTATTATAAATATATTCAATGACTAATTTTCGAATGACGTACCTACTTATATACATTTTAATATATATATATGAAGTTAAAAAGGAAAATCATGGTACAGTGGGAACGTATCCAAATTGGCATTTGCGTCAACATCGTGGCAAATACAATATGCCGTGAATTACTTGTATATGTTATACAGATATATGTATAAACAATATATTGTATAAGTAACTAACACATGAAGCCAGAAATATATCATTAGTACTTTCAAAACAAAATTTTAGTAAGCAGAGAGAGCTCTCTTTCAAATCCGTTAAAGCGTTGCAAATGTCCGTAGGCGACGGTGATCCGCAGATGGCCCGTCTACCTCTTTGCTAGGGTACATATCAAAAATAAATACCAAACACATTGTAATTGTGCAAAATTATACATTTTCAGAGCATATCCAAAATTTGAAAACTACAGCATAAAATTCGCCCTATTTATTCGATCGCGGTAACGGTTCTAATGTACAAGTATTTATGTTTAAAGGCGCATAGAAAAATCACACTACTAAACAGCACTCTATATTTAGAAAGTACATATATACAACTTGAACAGTGTTTAAATTTATTACGATAGTGAAATTGTTGTTATATTTCTATTATACTGAAAATAGTAGTCAATTGAAAAGAAATTTGATAACTTGGAGGGTATGTAATGTATGTATACCGGTGTTCATACGTTCGGAATTTCTGTGCGTTGAAAAGTTGTCAATAGACTCTCACCCCATGAGACGTATAATATATATAGTAAAAAGTACGAGTATCACAGTTCTCTGCTTACTCTATCGGGAAAATACAGTCGTGATGACTGTAATATTTAAAAACGAGTAGCCATAAAAATATATAGCGGTGACGTACACATAAAAACAAAAGCAAACACTTATATACGAAGCCGTTGTTAAGAAAAAATTATCATAAGCTGGATAATTACAGATACAATAGACGACTGTACATATATGCGTTGTCTAACAAAAAAAACATCAATTACACGCTCGGAAGCGCACGTATGTAGGTACGTACATGAAGGATGCTCTTATTTCATCTTACGTACGTTTTACGACGCAATTATACCGGAGTGCTTAGCGTGATCGGCTCAATGAATCACACGCCACAAATAGAATCGCTTTTAAAATACTATCATCCGATCAAAAACACGGAAATGATAAATATAAGCGCGATACACTCGGCTAGTTGAACATGTTAATATAAGTATTGAATATGTATGTTTAATAGATTCACGCGTGCCGTCCCGTTAGTTGCAGACATACCTACGTAGTCGAAATACGTCTCAAATGTTTTTTATTGTGTTTTCATTTGTATAACTCAAAACATAATTAGATTCAAAGTTCGGGGTTTAGATATTTTTATGACACAATTTAGGCATATAACATATAGAAGTAGAATGTCATTAATTTATCAAATAACAAAATTATTTTGTTATACAAGTATTAATAACATTGCAAAGTGCAGAATATTGAAGGACGTATTCAACCACACAATGTACGATACGGTTGCTGTGTGCATCGCAGTTCATGTGACATACTTCTTGCGCTTTCATTACACTAATGAAACTTAATGAAAGCCGCCGGTTCCGGTTATCATTGATCCCTTAATTGAAAAGGTCACACACTGCCCTAAAGGCCTCGCTATAATTGTCATTGTCTGTGTCGAAATCAATACCTGGGATGGGCCGGGAAGTAACGAAAAGTTAACGTTGTGGTAACCGAAGGTTAACACAATAAAAATATGGCATGTATTAACATTGTTTGCGAAGAAAAATATGATGTCACCGCATTTTGGTAAAGGCAAACATAATATTGTATCATACCCGTAGTGCCTGTGATAAAGTTAAAATAATAAATAAACCCGATGGAGAACCGGAAACATACGGTGTATCTACTGTGCATTTTTAAAACAATAATCATTAATTCGCAAAAAAAAACATCTTTATAATAAAATTTTATCATTATTTTGCTAACCTTATTTTTCAGTTATTGGCAAGCCAGTGCATGTGTAATTTCGTCTTAAACATCATGCGATATATCAAATGATGTTTAATTACCGCCATAACGTTGATGGTAAACATCGCTTGGAAACCCGCAAGTTCTAAAGTTCCCCATAAATTTTCCGACTCGCACTTCGCCGACGTGGTCTAACAGTGGAAAAACTGGGTTAACGGTGGTATATAATAGGTGAGTGACATAAGAATCGAAAATTTTCAAATCCAACTTTGTGTACAATAGTTTTGGGTCACGTTAGAATCATTGTTATTTTTACTCCGACACAAAGAATGGGTGACGTACAGTTGTTAGGAACTACCACTTTGTGTATTATACATACGTGGTTAAATGTCAATAAATAAACAGCTTCGCAAATGTGCTGTAATTAAAGAGTAAACTTTTAATGCAATGATGAACGTTTCGTTGAAAATTAATTATCCGTTACCGTTCCAATAAATATTCCTAATGCAAAATTAGTTATCGATACCTGTCCATATTCCTTGAAACAATTCATCATGAAACAATTTTTTGATAAAATAATCCAAAAAAATAACAGACGCGGCAATAAACGTTAAAAGAAAAAAGCATTTTTCCTTTTATAAAATATTATTTTATGATAAACACAGGTTTGAATGGCTCGTATAAGAGTTTAATAAATATGTGAGAATTATAGAGAAATAATTCTATAAATAACTCTGATGGAGTCCTAAAACTTATCGCAAAGCCACCCACTGCTCGATATCAAACTAATAAAGGTGAGTGAGTGGGCACGAGGGTGGGTTGATAACAGACTCTTAAAGTTCACGCTGAACGATAAATAGATCATACCTTTATAGCGCTGACGACATTCAGTCTGTGTGTATTCTTGTTCAGAGAAATTTTTTTCTAAGTTTTTATTTTTGTATGATAAGCTAGCGTGTAGCTGCAACCCCGCCTGATGGAAAGCGTAGATGCGTCTTATAATGAATCATGGACGTCTAGGAAAAGCCTATTCTGCTTCCTTTTCAAGCTAGGAGTGTTTCACTCTGGCCGTCTGGTTATGAAACATGTAATCAAACTGTTTTGTTCTGCCAATTGGGATATCTACCAGAAAAGAATGACACTGGCCGCTATCAGATGCATGGCAGGAAATAGGTTGGAGCGGTGCAGGAAATAGACAGGGAGAATCAAATCATGTAGTATAGGATAGTATAAAAACATCAATACTTTTTGATCAACAGGTGACGGATTAAAATATATTCTTATTAGCATACCTATGCTATAAGGTATGGCTCGATGCCTGAATCTCTTCAGTTGTCGTCATTGTTACCGTAAGTTATTAATTTAAACCTGAACATGTAAACGTTACTGCCCTTCTGTGAGTAGTCCACGGATGTTTCAGCTTTTCTAGCCTACCACTTCCGTCCAGTGAAGGTTCAAAGGCCTACAGAGCCAACGACAGCTGGTATTTCGTAAAAATTGCTACAAACTTTTTTATTTTCGACATATTTATTGGTGCTCAAGTCTACGTTAGGATTGTTTATGCGTACAGAAATAAACCAGCCTTGTACCCGTTGTTTGTTTTTAGAAATCACTAATCAAATATTATTGCTTTACTGACGTTGGTCCTTCGAGCCGGATCCCTGAATATATTAATATTATGGAGAAGCAGGTCACATCTTAAAGATACGTAAGGGCCTTAATAATGACTTTAGTAAATATCTATTCGTAATAATTCTAAGATGTGTGCACGTTGAAGCACCGTACATATAAAAGCATATAAATTACGTATACGGTTGTTTTAAACATTGGTCAGCTGACAACTCTGTCAGTGTGTGGGTGTGTACATACACTAGTAGGAACATTGTGTTCTTCATAAAGGTCGGGTTATGCACCTGTTCATAGTTTACGTCTCTATTTTTTTAATTTCATAATCAAAGAAGTGTTATTGGGAGGCCTATGTCCAGCAGTGAACGCAGACGGGATGATAATGATGATGAATCAAAAAATATTTGTGGAGTTTCTGTTTTTCTCTCAATATGAAAAAAAAAAAAATTTCCGGTATCACTAAGTGGATTTGGTGACTTTTGCGAGAAAATAGAATTAACTCTTAGGTATATGAAAAAAATACATAATATTTTTGCAAGAAATATAGTTTTCATTATAACGATAATTTTAATAAAGTTTCCACTAAGCACAGGTATTTTTTGAAGCAGTCTAAGAATATTTTGCTACCACTTAAAATCCTTAGGTACTCGTAGCTCGCGACAAGCCCGCGATATACCCAATGCAAAACCAACCGCAATTTACACGCAAAACAGCTTCAAGAACAAACAATAGAAGGTAAGTACAAAAATACTGTTAAAAGCCGCCGCTGATAGCGTGTTTATTTACACCGAGAGGTCAGCTGACATCACCGCTGCAAGCACCTGTATCTGCCGTCCATCAATTAAAGTTTTCCACGCGTCCATCCCACGTTCGCAGCCACGTTGCATGCTAATGGAACGAATCGTCGCCGCCTCCTCACTTATTGGATTACACCGTGTTTCCTGCAGTCACTGTAGAATTTTTTTCTGCGCGTTACCTCACCGTCGAGGTTCATAAGCCATTTATGCAATGTTAGCGCTATTTTTAAGTCTTAATGCGGGCCGTATCAATAGAATGTGGCAACCGCTCGGTGATGTAACCGATATGTAAGGCTGTAAACGACTCGTCAGATGCGATATGATACGTGACAAAATGTTTAAGCTTCGGCGTCGAGATGTCACGACCTTTTAGGGTCTACAGGTGTCTACGTTGAAAGCAGAGTGGCGTATAGGTATTAGCACTGACTTTTTTGATGTCCTAAAAATGTTAAGTAATGAAATATTTATTATATTGCCGTTACAACAATGAATGTTTCGTTTGTCGAGTGGTTGCAGAGCGATCGTTGATGGAGAGGTCCTAGGTTCGTTCCTCACGTAGAGTACAGTCGGATTTTTCAAACTAAATTTTTCAAGCAGAGATGTAACGGAAAACGTAACTGGTACAACTTGGGAGTGTACAACACACCATTGCCTCGTTGTTCGAGGACATAATAAACGCGATGTTAGATTTGAGTAATCTTGTAATCTGAAATTGAACTTTATATATATTTTGTATTTTTATTCGCCACCATTATTTTTAAGCGTTTGGTTCCCGGTCTTTACAAAAGTCCATAGTGAACAGTCTGAAACTTATCAAATTAAATCACTAACATATTTAGAATAGTTGAACGCAGTTACATGGATTTGAGGATGAATTAATTGGAAAATAACAAAACGAATTAATTAATTCGCAGATTAATCGTTAGTCAGTTGTCGTTTTCCTCTTTTATGTTGACTAATTAAACGGTTATCATGTACTTCTATGCAAATTTGTTTCATGACAGCCTGTGCATACCTACGTGTATGAATGCGTGTGTGAATACCCATAAAAAATGTAAAACGTATGCAAATATATACGAATGATAAACAATAAGAAAACGTATCAGGAAAATTAATCTTTGATGCGTAGTTGCACACACAGACACACAGAAACAAACATGTGTGCACACACACATCTACATACTTTAATTGTTCATTGCCAACATTATGTTTACACCTTAAGGTACGTGATGGACATTTCATTGTACTGTCACCAACATTTCCATGATTACGTTTTCATTACATACGTATCGCCCTTGAAATAGCTGTAAAAGCAATGACGTCATGCTGAACGGACCCCATTAGTGAGACAGTGAGAGTGCTAGAACGTCGCCGAGTGCGCAGTAATTCGAACGACTGAATGAATGAATTAACTGTTAAACTGTAGGAAGCAAGGATGCGTGGTGTTAAATATATCGCAAGGAAGCCGACCTACGAGCTATTTTATTAAGAGCAAGGTTGCGCTTTCAGGGGCAAAGCATAAATAAAGGAACTGTAGATTTTCCTTTTGATTTTAGATTTTCCATTTTACTTTTATTAATACGCCCAATGAAACGCAGCGCTGATTAGTGTAGTTGTCTAAGCGGCAATGTATGTCCAATATCTCAAATATGAATAAGTGAACGAACGTTCAAATAATGAAATAAAAAATTTTAAAATGTAGTTCGACAATATATTCGTTAAATATACGAGAACAAAAGGTATTATATGTAATTAATTATTTATTTAATCTTCTCCGTAATTTTTCTTCCGTTTTATGCGGAAATTTGGTAACTGTTCTTGAGACCTACAGCAAAGTTTGAAATTTAGTCTAACAAAATAATACCCTATAATTCATCAGAACTCATGAAACCTCATCAAATATACCATAGACGGTTACATATTTGACAAATACATGTCAGATATAGTTATATCGATAAACCGTTCCCTAGGGCGTGTCCATAAAATCATAGAATCAATAATAGTACATATAAAAATAAGGAAGTGACGCATTGTAAGATATTTTCATACACTATTTGTAAGCCTAATAATAGTGATTATTGTATGTCAAATACTTAACGCATACGACAGTTTGGCGTAGCCAGCTACGAAGGCCTCCAGATAATGCCTCTCTAAGTGGAGCCTAATTTGTAAAAGCGAGTAATATTTATCATTTACTTAGTTGCTCACGACGTTTTTCGTGTCCAACTCATTATAATCATGCCTTCACGCTTGACTAGATTGTGCTGGTTTTATTCAGATTTCTTATTAGAGTTTCCATTATGTCACCAATTCTATATTTCATACTACATGTAGCTACGTGGTCTACAATTTATTTTTATAGAACCGTAAGTCAGTTATTTAATTCATACATTTATATATGGCAACATATATAATGAAAAGAATATTCATGAGACATAATACATACCAATACAGATATAGATCTCAGTAGTAGACATTTGTTTAATTCAGCAAACAAATATATATATTTTTAAATAAATTAAATAACCCTTGGTTTCAATAAAAATCAAATTAAACCAATTATTCGCTTTTAGTTCAATGTAAACGTTCACCTTTTTATTTCAAATAAAATAATAATAATTGCAGGTAATGCCAACAACAATTAAAATTGAATGATGTTTATTTCTTATTTGTAACAAAGACTTCTTATGGGTAAAATGTCAGTCTGTTAGCGCTTGTTTGAAAGTCGGATTAGCATACATGTAATAGTATGTACATCAAGGTCAACACTTTTATCAGACCATTATATAATAGGGAAATGAGGTCAGATAAAACTATTAAACTCGCAAAATTGAAGGCTTGCACGGACGTATGGGCACTTATCGACGAATGCCAATCTTGTGCAGAAAAAAAGCTTTGCACTCATAAAATTAATTAATGTTTTGACAGCTGCGTAATCTCAGTACGAAACAACTTTTTAGGTTGTCACAGACATTATACATATATATTAATGTAATATAATTTATATTTTGTAACAAACTACTACAGATGGTAGCTATACTATAGTATACGGTAAAGTAGTATTTATTACTGCCTCGTTGGTCCAGTGGTTGCAAGCGTGACATTCAATCGGGAGGTCCTGGGTTCAAGTCCCGGGTCGGGTACTATTAAATTTTTCTAATTTAGAATTTCTAGTAGTGACTCGGAGTCTGAATGTGTGCCCGGTGTATCGCAATAGCCTCACCACCTATTATTCCATTGCCGGACTTAAACGTAATTGGTGTAACGTGGGGGTGTACACTACTCGCCTATCCCTTCGAGGATTACAGGCGTGATTTTACATTTTTAATATTTATTACCTTGTGCGGTCATTGCAGCATTATTATAGAAAAAGAGCTATAACATATATTAATTACAGCTCCGTCTGTGATAACCTTTAAGCATGTTTTATGACCGCGAAACAATCAAATAAGGTACCTATCGTGATCCTTACGAAAGAATTACTCGCAATGGCGAAATAAAACCGCTCCAGTAATTAAAATCACTATGACGTGAGCACATGTCGAGGGCGCGTCGCTTTGACCGTTGTGATGCATTCACGACACGACACGTCATTGATTAGATGCGTCAATGTTTTTTTAAAGCGTGAGAGGTCAAAATGATATAGTCGAATCTTACACACATTTTCTTTGTCAGATAATAAAACATATTCGTGATTTGATTACAAGCCGATTTGCATCATATGCCAGAGTTGAAATCCTTTCAAATGTGATGCAAAGCTATGGCCAATTGATAGGTACGTAACCACAATTGTATGAGGCCTGTAGCGCACGTCGCGCCGATGCGTATTGCAAATGCAGAAATAGGAATCAAACTCACGTCCAATTGCTATGCGGTGATATTTGACCACAAATACATCACGCCTGAACTTTACGGTGCTTTTCTTAAAGTTTATACAGATATGCCTCAGATAGACTAATACAACAGAATTATTTGAATTTCTTTATCTAATTACCCTTAATTGTAAACTGAATTCAATGACTAACTGTTTGTTTGTATGTTATTATCTTAATGCAAATAAAGTTTAACTTTATTAATGTCTCATTCTCTACTAGTCCACTTGCTGGTGATAAATAAGTGTCATAAACATTAAAAACCAAAAAACAACAAGGTAAAATCACAAATGTACAAACGTACAGATAATATGTTTTTATGTGCTGCCGGAACGAAACCGTATTACCTAATAATATTTATCATTGCATCTACTAAATCATGTAATGAAAATTTGACAGGCTTTTAGCGTGGGTTATAGTGCAACATTTATAGAGCAACATTAATGCAACATCAAGGAAGTGGCCGCGGTCGATTTAAGAATAAGATAAATGTTGAGGTAATTGTTTTCAATCGTGAGAAATAGACGGATCAAAATGTACCTAAATATTAAAACAATTGGAAGTTAAACGTTTCTTGGCGTACTGTCGCAATAGTTGACTTCCCTATTCCATGAGACATAATAACATAAGTAGTGAGAAACTGAAAGTACCGCACTTCTCGGTCTACAGCTTCGGGAATATACAGTCGTGATGGTATGGTACACTGCAGAGCCAAGATGCTTAATAACTATAATCATGAATAAAGATATTTTAATGTAGATAATATAAACGTTCATTGACATTTCAAAACATTTGCCAATTGTCGAATATTTGCGTCATTACTTTTTTCATTCTCCTAAGAACACTTTGACGGACCATATCCGCTACATTGAACTTAAAAGAGAAGGAACAAACAAACGTCATTCTGTACGATTCTTACAAAACGTATATGTAAATGAGATGCTCATTAAATTGTCCTTTCTTATAATCGCATTCGTAATTCGCACTGGTCATAGACGTTTGTTTAATGTTGAAAAGTAACGTATACGTGATTTTTTTAAGTGAAATATTACATTGATAAATATAAAAAAAATATTTTTTTAAATTTTACAACAGATAAATAAGACGATTGAAGTAAAATATAATTTCAGTATATACTCGTAAGTGCATTGTGTTTGTGAACTACCTTGAGTTCCATACGACATGATAAAGGTTTCGTAGATGCCCCGACTAGTTTCGGACCTGTACGAGGTCCTTCCTCATGAGCTCCAGGCGTTTGCAGCGAGGTCGCGGCGGAGAAGACCTCGTACAGGTCCGAAACTAGTCGGGCCATGCCGAAAACGCACGTGAGTTTAGCCGGTACATTTATAATCATGTGTATTATTATTATTACTCACGAAACATTTAATAGTAAAAAAACTTTTGTAACTTGAAATTTAAATTTATTTTCATTTACATAGGATAGTTTACTCTTGGAGGTCGACAGGGATGTAATTATGGAACAGTTTATTGACATTCCTGTCAACATTTGATGTTTCAGATTTATGAAAAGCAAATTATTCCAATGCTGTTACTGTTACAAGTTATTGGAACGTTTTTTACTACATTCTATAACTGTGCCGTAGGTGAAATTGGGCAATTTAACACGTGCATTACTGCAATAGAGCAATTAAAGAATTTATCAATACGTTTCACGGTTTATAGATTTCTAATGAAATCGATCGCGCAATGGAAGGAAAGAAGCGACAAAAACAAAAAATTGTGATAAATAAAGTAAAAATAATTAAAATATTTTTTATGCGT
>DWDT01000088.1:0-29626 GCA_018245595.1 Microceris scylla
ATTTCCTCACTCCACGCTCCGTTATATTATTCAATTCATCAGAAATTTATTGGCGCTTAAATCACGAAATTTATATTACATAGTCAGTTGCATCAGGCCTGACGTCCTGTAAATCTGTTGTTAATAAATTAAGATAATGTCTTTTTGCACAAACCGCGAATACGACGTACGATGGTGTATATCTTCGTGCAAACGGTACAAAGTATACACCAGCATATGTCCCTCTACCAACACGCGTTTCCGCTCAAACCACAACAACCATTGTATTATAAACTCTACAATGCTTACTTACAAGATTTACTTCGAAACCAAATATTTAGGTCGACGGTGAATTATTTTTATATTACACACTAGTTTCCTTACGGGGTAAACAGGGAGCACCGAGTGTTAGATATTTCTATGTTCACAGATCTGACGTGCTTCTTTTAGATGCAATCATTCCTACTTTAGGTAAATCCAACACAAACGGAAGCAACCTCCATACTCTTGGTACGCTGTCCCAAATACTTTCACAGGGCACCGTACATCATACCGGCCGTTATCAGCGCCTCCCCGGCCATTACGGATTAAAAAAACACTTCGCGACCCATCTAGATACGCCTTAACCCAACCCTTAGGACCAAACAACCTAAGTCACATAAAAAGCGCAGGGGAAATTGACCGTTAAATTGTTTTCACAACTCTGCCAGTGAAGTAAGATTTCCTTTGCATGGTAAGGGTTGAATCTAGTGGTTTGTATCCAGTGAATTAGTAATGGATAAAGTGGACATGAGGGACACGCGTCCGGTTCTACGGCTATATCATCCTTATCCAGGGGCCGCCGGAAAATTAATTTTATTAATATGGGCTTGTTTCGGTATAAATTGGTCCGTTCGGTAATTTTGATCGTTTTGAATACGAAATGCAACAACGTACTCGGAAACCATTTATATGTACAGATACATCTATGCTTGTTTTGGTGAACCTCAAAAATGACATTGTTACAATAGTTACTAATTGTCTTATAATAGGAATACGGTCAACCAATGTCTCAATAAGCGTTGAAAGTCTTCCAAATTTACAACGTTGTTGTTCCCCTATTTCCGTTTTGATAGCCCTGGTAGTAAAAAAATTCTTTAAGAAACATAACGGTTACATAAAGCAGATAATACTCTAGAACACGTTACGTAAAATAAGAAATTTAATTACGATTAAAGAAAACAAAACAGCAAAACTGTAATAATTAGGTCCTTAAAATGCCTTATAATTATTGAACTAAAATTCACTGCAGACAAGGTATCGAACTTCACTGATAGTAGTAAAAGCATGAGACGTACATTTTACAAAGTCGGCCCGAAGTGCTTTTCTTAGCGGACAGGTTCTCGCACCGGGCATTCCGGCTTGTTTCACACCGGCTTGGACGTTAAAACGTCACAACCGCCACGCCCATCACAGTTCAATATCAACCTTGATCAATACGAATCAACATATAAAACGGCCCTACTACAGTACCCTGTGTAACCCCTTGCATCACCATAACGGGTTCCGGTTTTAAATGATTTAAAACGTGACAAGGGCTGAGCGATCACTCAATAAAATGAGTTTTATTCTGTGTCCACAACAGATCAATGTCGCATAACTTTTTATTTTAGGTTTGCATAGCTTTCTTTATGGTGCACGGAGTCGAATGCCTAAGTGAATTCTGCGTAAAACGTTTTATTGCGAATTGAACGCTAAGACTATCGTAATTGGGTATAATTTTTAAGTTCTTTGGTTGCGTTTTCGGGCTATTTGTTGCTGGACTGTTTATCTGTCGAACGTCAATTAGCGTTGCTGAAAGGACCGGTCCGACCCACATCGCCATAGCGTGATGGATATGAACGGGACTTGGCGTTGAACTGAAACCGGCGCAAACCTAGCACACTTTCTTCCGATTGCCCGTAAAACGGTTATTAATGTCCGTAGTAATCTAGTTACAGATCCACATCGATTTATACCAACATTAATCTTAGTACAGATTTTATTATCATCAGTTTATTACGCTATTACTTCTCAGCGTCATCGTCCTTAATTATATTATCTATACTTAGACCATTCGTTAAATCTTCGTTTAATAATCGCGAAGATGAAGTTTAAATTAAACATTCGACAGTTGTCATAAATTCCTGATGAACAGCCAGCGGTAATAACTAGTCGGCGACAGGTTATTGATGAAGTGCGACTACATATAATTAAAACTGAATTATGTCTGTGACTTCGACATGAAGGTTTCTTTACAACTCACTCACCGTTGTTTGGACGTTATCAAGACCCCGAAAACCTTCTGCTATTTTTTTCTAGGTTAACATCAGAATATACAATTTTTTGAGAGGAAACTCTAGACAGCAGGTGGAATAATTATAAATATCATAGAGTAATTTAAGTCTTAATCGAATTAGAATGTCAACCTTATGGTTAAATAAAATTTTAGGTTGAATATATGCATGTAAAGGAAACAAAGTCACAGTTAACACTAGTTGTAATTAAAACTTATAGTTAAATATCTCAAAACGCAACATGTAGGTAGTATGGGTTTTACTGTTCACATATTTCATGTCTATTACTCGAGAGCTAATCTAGGGTGCTTTGGTTGATCTTTATTTATGTAGAATCTTCATTAGGTACTTATTATAATCACTGTTCTTCTGTTGATCTTTAAATCAATGTATGTCTGTGAGTCACGACAAATGGTAAGGTTCGCGCTCTGAGTAATACGGTATTTAAATAATTTGAGAGACGCAATAAGTTTCTGGCGGAGCTTCGCTTATCGCAATCATCTTAAGATCATTCGACTGAGGATGTGTATTATGTATCGTTAAATCCATATAAGGTCAATTAAGTTTAATTGTGTGAAATTAGTCCTGCATCACACATATGTACCTACGGGCGTTCGTAATTTACTCGCTTATTTATCACACGTGTGATTGCGATTCGTCTCGCGAATTATTTACATTGCTATAACGTGTTATTAAAATTCGTTTATGATGGTTTGAGTACTGCCGCACGTTTATTTACAACTGATTACATCGTACTTGACGTGCCAACATAATATAATAGCTCAATTGCGGTCAATGAGGTTCTAACAGCCATTACATAACTAGCAGAATTGTATAAAATAATTTGTCGCAAAATGATTTTTCGATTAACAATTACGATAATTATCACACAAAACCATCTTTTTTAAACAACTAAAGTATTTGCCTAATTAATTAAAATCAATATTTATGTGGTTCGGAGACGAAAGCGATGTGAGAATCTGATTCATTTATCGTAATGTTTTATTCCAAAAGCATACTCAAGTTGACGAAACGAATGAAATTCGGCATTCGAAAACTTATAGCAGTTGATGTTTAAATGAATAACAGAACGCGTTTCCCTCGGGGAAACCGAATAAAAACGAGACTGGAAGTTTCGGGAGGGCCAATAATATTATTTATTAGTATCGGAATCGTACCGCGAGTACAAAAACAGCTGGAGCAAGATGTCGCGGAACGTGAGCGGTGTGCGAATGCGGCGGCTGCTCGGCGAACAGGGCTGATACCACATTTTATCTTTGCCTTCACAATATAAATATTCCTCGTTTCAAAACAGTGATAATTTCTATAAACACCTAGCATGGTTATACTACACCAATAACTGTGAACTCGTATGAACAAAGTAAAAGCCCCAAATGATTATAAGTAATACGTAAACACTGATTTGACTAAGTAGGTACAAATTTGATTTGGTTTAGGACAACTATTAAATAAGCTACTAAATACCTATCGCGAGCCTTTGGAAGATATAGCCTATTTGATATAGACTTCCTTCAATCAGCGTCACTCCACCAGGCCCTGGACTTTCCGTATCAAGTATCCCGCTAGAGTCTTCAAGAAGCTTGATAGTTACAAAATAGTCAAATTTAATAGTAATTCAAATTATTGAAAAGAGGTCACTATGCGCGGCAGCCCTGGGCACGGCTGATAAAGACCGCGGCTATTAGGGATTAAGATGCGATCGGGATTGGGACACGGGATTCGCTTTGAATACAATCTGCTCCTGTATCTAGCCAGTAGCCGGCCGTACGAGTATGTGGATCTGAGTTTTTTTAATCACCGATTTCCTTCTTTTAAAAAGGGGTCATATTTTTGTATTAAAATTAATTATTGCTCTCTACCCATCCGGTAAGAGTTTCAGCTCTATGATAGTATAATAATAATAGAGTGGTTATTACAAAACTACTATAACAAAGTTTATAAACAGCCACCTTAAAAACAATAGTCCCACATATCGTTAATTAAAAACTGAATTATTAACTTTGAAAACTGATTTGATACAGTAAAAAATTGGTGAAACCAATAAAATTGTTTTTACAGTCTGCTTTGTATCTTCCACGCCTCCCAAACTGACAACTAAGGCGTGACAAAACAGACATATGATATCTAACCGCATCAAACGCGAGAGGTGTGAAATAACCTACGTTTGTGAGACCGCAAGCTAAAGGCACTTATACACTATGTTTGTAATCATAGAACGAAAATATAACAACACGCATGTACCTTTACGAAGGGGTAAGCAAATAAGTGTAGTACTACCACATTACTCCAATTACGTAACTATACCATGGAAGAGGGGATGAGCCTTTTATCGAATACTTTGTAACAAGATGGAACCCAGATCCTCTTGCTCAGCAGGTTCATTTGCAACCACTCGACCAATAAGACAGTCACATGCAGTACCAACGAGGCAACGACATAATATACGAGTAATCAATCTAATCTAGAAATAGTCGTCATGACCCGTGACGCATGGCGTCATGACATGATTAAGTGTTTAGACACTTTCGGCGCTGTAGTAGTACGCATTGTTTGACGCGTTCAACAATATTGCTGCCTGTCTCCTCCGACTTTAAATCAGCCTTCTTAAGGGCGTTTTATATCTCCATTGCGTTGAACGCTTCAAAGGGGACGTTTATAAGCTTCAGCTTAGACAGTTCCCTCACCGACCGCGATAAAAGAGTGTTATTCACGGTGCTACGTAATGAATAATGCAGCTAAAGCTCTGCTGTCGCTAGTTTATAACGGATTTAGATCCAGCGAACTATGGCATTCTATAACGTTAATTCCATGTTTCTTTGTTTTACTTAAACTGTGTGTAATTGTAAGCATTAATATTTCTTCCATAAATAAATACATATCTTCACGCCGAGTCCCTTACGATATTAACATGTCTTAAGATATTTTTTTGTAAATGTTTCAAAGAAGAAGATATAGTATAGTTTGAAATTCAGTCTCCAACATTGGAATACCTAGGTTTACATCAAGACCTCTTGCTTCACTAATTAACGTATTTTTTAACAATAAATGTCACTTTTTGTAATGATGAAACAATACCAGGCCAGCGTGGTAGAAACCTTGCACATTACTAAAGATGATACATGTCTGAAAGTAAAACCATAAAAATGTTCATATTAATCTTTATTATCGATATATCACCGCGCCATATCGCACACAGGGTAGACAGAAAGCGCATACTTCCTAATATCTCATTTCTATCAGACCTGTGGTAGTTCTTAAGCGTTATAATGTAGCGTATTGGTTAGTAGTGGAACAGAGTCCTCAGAGGATATAAGAATGCTATATCGTACTTTGGACCCGAAGCACGCACTGAGCGCGGGCGCCCGATATCGATACGCCATCGAACGGATTTACAATTCAAATCGACGATAACTTTCATCTCGGTGCTGAGATAATACCGGACATTATTTGGAAACGGTCGTGGCCAATTGGTGGTACTGATATAACTAACCGATTTAATTTTAATCATTAGTTGACATAAAAGCGATAGAGAAACGCAAATGTTGATTATGTTAAAGTTAATATTATCTTATCTTAGTAGGAAAGTGTACAAGCAACTTTAGAAAATGTTCAATATCAATTAAATAAGTCGGACAGAAAATACAAGTACGTATATGTATAAGTATAGGTACCTAAATATAAGTATATATACATATATACCTAATTAAGTATCTCGTCAAAGTTATTAACTATAAAGAAAGAACTATTGTATCGCTTAATGACTCCGCAATGATGTATAATTGTATTTTATTTGTTACCCTATTGTCCTTCAATTTTAGGATACAAATATCTCAAAATTAATTAATACATTAGTTTAATGACACTAAAATCATACTATAGTTGATAATAAGATGAATGAATGAATGATAATAATCGGAAGAAATAACTCAGTCGAGCTTAAACAATTAACGAAATATCGCAGGATTTTTATTTCGAGGTTTTTAAATTTCGCACTCCCCAAATAACAATAATTTTATTTTCATTACAATTGTATTGTCACGCCAGGTCCCTTACTAGGTAAGCAGAAAGCATCGCATGCCAAATATCTCTATCCGCATAGACCTGACGTGCCTCTTCCACATTCATCATTCTCTTCATACTTGCGCCAGTTTCGGTCTCCCCTAGTCTCCAGACGAAATAATACGAATGCCATTACTTCAGTTTCAACCCGTCAGCCGCCGCGCCATATATTTTCAACCCGTCGCCGCTCGTCCCGTCGTTCAATAAAGGTTCCCCGTCGCAGGCTGTTTATCGTTCACTCGTTTATTTTTCTAATATTTCACTCACACTCGCTCAGTCGCTCCCGACGCGGGCACGTAGCGTTCTGGATCAGCTCCTGACTGGTAATTGACACAGACACCTAGGCAACTAACTAATGTTTTCTTTAAACCGATAATGTAAATATGCAAATCATGATAATACTTTTTCCAACCGAAGCTTCAATCGAATGCTTGACGCGTATATTTTAAAACGCCGACGCCATACTGTAAATGATGTATATTCAAAGCTACTCGAAGAGATTCACTGGATTTATTTATTGAGAAATATGCGGTAACAATTTTTTATACACTTTCTTAACTAAAATCCCTTTTATTTCAATATTATTATAGAGAATGGTGGATCTAGAAGAAGAATGTCACGTCTATAAGGATATAAATATTTAGTATTCGGTACTCTATGCCTATCCGGAAGCGACTTGGCGTGACGATATATTAAAAATACTGTAACCATAACATGCTGTGTTTGCGACGGCAATGTTATTTCCTTTGTCGTCGTTTTAAAATAGAGAATCACGATATTGTTCACTAAACCACCCAAAGCCTTGTAACTCGATAGCACCATGAATCCCTCCTTCGGATGCTCTGATTTCGCAAAACTTTACCCTCTCAGACCACGGTAACGCCTTTTACGTGTTTGTGTAAATGCATTTCATGTGCAAGTACCTTTACCCCACCCTCCTCGGCTTTCCACTTGAACAGACCTATTTCGGAAAGATTTAACATTCAATCACAAATTATGTTAAGAAGTGTTTACCTATGTGTAAAACAAAAATACTACAATTGTTTAATTCCTACAACTGGGCAAGAGTTAGCTACGCGACTTTGTGGCTGTTATTTATAATATTATCATTTTGGAAATATTTATACAACAGTTATTTGATTTCAAATTAGACAAGATATATGTATGTTAATGGTGACTAAAGAACTGATAAATATACTTATATAAATACAAATTTATAAACATTATGTTATATCCAGACAAAACAAACATGCATTCTCATCATACATACATATGTATATTTACCCTGGTTGAATGCGAAAAGCTAAAGATCGAGCTTAGTGGCGTGCTGTTCGAGAGGCCTATATTCACATACAATACTATTCCAAATTTGAACACGGGAATTCAAGTTAACAGATTCAAAATAATAGATTATTTTTTCTAGTGAATAACAATTCCATTGTGTAATATTTTCCATCTTCGTTTTTGACTGCTTCATTGGTCAAATGGTTGCATGCACGACTGCCAATCTCCTGTTCAATCAGCTCTGCGTTCAAATCTCGGGTCAGTTAGTATTGGATTTTTCTAATTTAGAATTTTTAGTGGTGACTCGAAGTCTGGTCTGTGCCCAGTGTATGGTAATAGGATCACCACCTATTCCATATGACGTACCTAAACGTAAGTGGTGAAACGTGGGAGTGTACTACTACACTGCTCTGCCTACCCCTTCAAGGATTATAGGCGTGGTGTTAAACTTTTTATTTAATTTTTTCAATACAATACTTGGACAGGAAAAAGATAATTTCTCTTTTTATATAAACAGTTGTAACATCCCGTATTTTATATCGGTAAACCAATAAATATATTACAATGAACTATTACTCATCGGTGGAATTTTATATGTACTTTGAATAACATTTTTATTATAGATATCAATATTGTGTGAGCCCCGCGTGTAACGAGTTTACAGTACAAAGTTGTTATCGACGGATAAACAATAAATTACTGCTGAACACACAGACGTACGCACACGAGCAGATAAGCAATCATAGGAGCTATTTATAAACACCGTTTAATTACAATGTACAGGTCGGAAATCATTCACTGCGTTATCTGATAACATCACTTGTAAGAAACATTACCTACATTGCTTTAAAATAATATTATTAATTATGGTTTATTGCCACTCAAAAAAAAAAATTCCCTATTTTATCTCTCTATATCTAATACTAGTTGTGCCTGCGACTTCGTTCGCATAGGAGTCAAAACTTTTTCTTAAAGTAAAGTAGCCTAAGTTACCCCTTATTACATTAGCTATTTGTCAGTGAAAGTCCCGTCAAAACCGGTAAAGCCGTTCCAAAGATTAGCCGGAACAAACAAACAGATAGGCAGACAAACAGACAGACAAAAATTGTAAAAAATGTTATTTTGGTATAAGTACCGTGTATACATATCTACATATGCATTTTTTATGCATTTAGGAATATTAGGATTTTAATATTAAAAACAGATACTCCAATTTTATATAATTTATATATGTAGATATCAAAACTCTCTACATCTAATTTACATAGTAACATTCATTGTGGGGAAAGACAACTTCTCTCTCAGGCGCCATTTGGGTGTTAAAAGTTCATTCTACCAATGTCGCTACAGTACCTTATTTCTAGTTCTAAGACAATCTTAAAGCACTTCACACATAGGTACATGTGTTAATTTATTATTATTATAACAACATCACTCCAGATATAAGGTATCTTATGGTTTGTAATCACATATAAAGGAAACATTCTTAAATATTAACATAATATCACTGGTTGTATTTTGTCGCAGAGGTAGGCAGATGGGTGTAGTACTGCAGCGTTCCACCAGTTACATGATAATCACTAAGAAATGCGTATTGAGCTTTGTGTCATACATCAAGCACAGATTTACTCCGAGCTACGACTGGGAAATTCAAGTTAGAATATCGAATAATACTCTGCCCAACCCGAGGATCGAAACCGGGATCTCTAGCTTAGCAGTCCCATTTGCAACTACTCAACCAACGAGAAAGTCAGTTAAGTCATGTAGTTCATGTTATAGAACTATAACATCATATAAGGGTTGTTACTTATTATTTTTCTTTACACTGTAATATGCATTCAGTAGCAGCCCTCCTGCTAGTATCGTATCGGAGGATTCAACGCACAGAATCGACGTGTATGACCGCCTTAAGGCGCAATTCATCACTTCCACTCGCGTCATACAAGCGTTATTAATGGCGTACTGCGTTATAAATGGCTCGCCGTATCGCATGGCGCATCGCTGGCAGTCCGACCGCTCCCTTAGTAATACTATATTAGGTGATGTGTATTTATAACCCGCAGGAATCAACTTGGCCCTTGCGAGGACTCCCTTTGCCCTCCAGCTGACTCTATCACCATCCACCGCTCTCACATTCGACACGTTAGTGCCTCACTATGACGTCATCACACCGAGGTTCCTAGCTAACTTCTGCGAGTTATACTGAGTGAACCAATGCGACTTATAATTACACCTCCTTATATGTAACACGGAGATGTCGGTATTTACGTATTAATATTTATCACGTGTTACATTAAGCAAAGTTTTTGTAAAGGCGACACTAAATTGGTGTTATACATTATTTTATTACAATAATTAATTAACATAACTAGTCCCATCACCGTCATCATCAACCTTATTATTGTTCCACAGCTAGACTCAGGTCTTTTTTTTTATATTTAGCCTAACAAATAGGCAGACGGGCCACCTGACATTTGCAACACTCGAGGAGTGACCAATGCTTTGCCGGCTTTGAAGGAGAGCTCTCTTCGCGCTTTTCTTGAAGTCTTCAAAATAAAAAGTGATAAACCATAGTCCGCCACACTAGTCACGTCCGGGTAAGCAGATTTTACACGCCCTACCCTAGTTTCCACAGCCACACACTATAAAAAGTCCATTTAGCAAAAGGATAAAAACACTAAGCTTTTAAACTCCTAAGTGTAATATGTGCATGAGAAATGCCTTGAAAACCGTATCAACCTTAATTGCAATCTATTTATATCGGCGGCCAACTCGACGTTGGATAATACTATTTGCCTACAAAGTAATGAATATAGACATTTAATATCACTTGGATTATTGGGTGCAGGTAACGAGGGAGACCAAACTCACTTATATTGACCAAACAAGTCAGATACTTGTTGATGAGGGAATCAGAATTATCAGAAGAGTGATGATTGCTGAAGAATAGAAATATCTAATACTCAGTTCTCACTATTTACCTCGTAAGGAATTAGCGTGAAAATAACGATAACAATACTAATACTACCTCTTGTGTTGAAGAAGTTTTTAAAATGAAAAATATAAAATTCTTTCAGGCGTGGGATATAACAAATGAAAACGTAAGTGAAACGGGAACCAAACCTAATATATTCCGTTTAAATTGCATTCCCGAGCGACAGCCGCCGCGCCCGTTGCAGGCGCGCGAAGGCTCGTTATTTGGACCAAGATTGATAGGGCGCGCGATACTGCCTACTTCAGCATGACTTGTCACTCTCTCGCTCAGTATTGACTTCACTTGGTTTATATACTCTGAAGTTGTTCACTTGTTTGATAATCAAAATATTTATTAACTTAATAATTATTGTTAGTGATAATAATAAGCATTATCAGTATTTCAATTATTGCTTTTTAATAGAAAACAATAATTAATTACTCTCACTCTTATTTTGATTTAAACAAAAATACTTCGATATTAATGTGTAAAATAAGCGTAATATATGCAAGTACAATACACGAATCTTACCATAATTGATTTTGTGAAACACTAACATATTTTGTCAAGAAATGATAATATCCTTAAACCTATCGAAAATACATTAGTAGAACATTCCAGACTCAATATCGGAAATGCCGTTATTAAACTGTTTACATACATACATATAGCATATGTACCGGGTCAACCAGTACTAATGACTTTTTATGATACAATACAAGCATTGCAAAGTATATCTTACAAAACTTTAAAATGGCAGCGTCACCCCCCATGTCTGACACCTTATCAGCTATGACATGGAGCATTTGGCATCGGTCAACTTCTGTACGCCCTTGTCACTCGTATGACTTAAAAACAAATAGCCGCTCGAATGTACAGGTAATAGGTCTCTAAAAATAGTCGCACCTGTCTCGTCTGAGCCCAACAACAAGCAACACAACACACCCATAAACGTAGAATTAGCATGCTTATAAAACTTTAATGTGTGGTCTGATAAAAAACTATACGAATGCGGACGTAAAGTCATTAACAGCGTATAAACGTTACTCGTAAATTGTCGTAAAAATTTACGAGCGATCGCGCGTTCGACTACGCTGCGTGGCATTGTCAAAAGTTCCACAATGGCCCCATTCATGCAGCTCAGCCGCTGTTTATAACCCAAGATCCTAAAGGCCTTACAACATTATTATCATACCATCACACCAGGTCCTTTACGAAGCAGGGAAATAGTACAGGGTACCAAACTCCATGTATGCCAAGGTTGAAAAGTTCCGACACCATCGGCCAGTATCTCACCTATGTCACCCACAGTATGGTCAAGATAGATTAAGATCCTTAAACAACAAGTTAAAGGAATGTAATTTAAATGTTAAATGTATTACCACTTTAAATTAATGACATCTGTGACTAGATTTATAAAAAACTACTCGTGTATATGAAAAAAATGTGTCTCGTATATAAAAATGTATCATCTATATACATATGTGACACGGGTATACAAATAGCGAGCACGTCAAGTACCATAGAAATCCGTCCAGCTTCCTGCTCAGCGACAGCCACACGGTTTTTGGTGCCGTTGACTCGTCCAACTCGTAAATTATTTATTATACGCGTGTGTGCATGTGTGAGTACCCACGTGTACGTGTGTGGGTGTGTCTTTGTGTTTACGCATTACTGTCCATGATGGAATGCATAGATATTAATTTACTAATTTAAAACAAGCTTAGTATTATTAAAGTTATTAATCATTACATTAAATCTCAATTATACCAGTTCGATTGTAGTATCGATTTTAATTAATGCTAAATGAAATATAAACGTGAAAATGAAAATTAAAACCCAATAGATTAAAATATTTTATCAATGGACCCAAATAATTCTTTAATCGAAAAGAACTCCAATAATCACAGAAGTGAATACAAATTATAGTGGGCACAAATTATTATTCGAATTTAAATCGTTTAATTTATGGAGGATTAATTCGATCAGATTATGGCATTCGAAGTGCTTAACATAAATTATTAAAACATAAAACTCATGGTGATGAGCTTAGACTTTTATGTATATTTTAAAAGGTCGAGAATTCTATAATACATTTCGAATCTAATTAATTTTACGTATATTTTTCGATGTATTAAAGAAAATTGCCTTTTTAATGCTAATAAAAGTTCAATTAACCGATAACAATGTGTACACGACATTTAAATATTTCTTTCGAGTAAATCACAAAAACATTCATACAAATAATATATGTAATAATATGCAAAAGTTATTGCATGTATCTCATACCGATTCTTTAATTATTTAGATCGTGTCATTTCGTATCGAGAGCGGTTAAGGCAACCGATCCGACTCAATTCATTCGCTATTGACTTGAGATATGGCCTCAGGTAACGGAAATTGGAACAAGTCTTTGAACTGCTGCAAGCTATTGACGACTTTGGATCAGAAAGCAGTGCTGTGCAATGCCAGTGGGCATTCTTCATGAGTTTACAACTTGGAATTGTTCACGAGAAGGACGAAAAAGCACTGTGTTGGCAATCGTGCTAGACTACATCTTGCCTACCAACAGGTGAAACTGCAGTCAAACACGAGTCTATGACTATTAAAAATAATGCTTGCTACATTGCATAAGTCATAAAAAACTTTGTTCGAAATGCGATTGTTAAACGACTTGACGCGGGAATACAAACATATACTCGTATGTATTTTTACGATTCTCTACAGTAAGCGCGAGAGTTCCCACGGGTACGTACGCCGACCAATTACCATTATAGTAGACGACAGGACACCAGCCTCCAACTATTTAAAACCTCGCTTAAGATACCGTACCAAATGGAAGATGACAACATGAAAACAATTTAAATCCACGACGAATTTAACAAACGACTCTTCTTGTGTCAGGGAGCGATATTAATACAGGTAAGATTTTTAAGGCGGTAGGATCGTCTGTGTTGTAATAAAGTTTAAGTTATAATACAGTTTCACTATGGAGGACTATCGTGTTCTAAAGGTTGCAAAGAACTCACGGAAGACTTAAAAGGATTAAAATAAGATCTGGCTACTTTAGAGAATTTAGTTCAAATGAATAATATTTTGCAAATCACTGATGCAACCTGTATTTTTTCATAAAATTTGGGCATTAGAATTTATGCAAAAAAATTACGCTGGACATCAACATCCACAGTCATTGTCATAACATCATTACAGGGTCCGGTGAATATGGTCATGGTAACGTAAACTATGTTACAGTTGCATCTTGGAAAATAAAAAGATTTTGGTATCCAAATAAATGATCATGTGGTGGTCACTCATTTTAAATGTATGCATTCCGGTGTAATAAATTAAATAATCTTTTCATTGCACAACACTTGATATTATAAGATACCAACCGGTCATTAAGGGGGCATTTTTCATGCACCCAGTACTCCATGCCCCGCCAATCAATAGGTCATTACGACAATTAATTATCGAATCTTCAGAATCGCTTTATAACTTAATTAAATAATTAAATTTCCTGTCGCTGCCGTGACGTGTCACCCGGCGCTGATGCTTATCTTGACGAGCTTACACGGCTTATATCTGTGACAGACTGACCGGCCGCGCACGGAACGAGAGACGCCAAGATTTATTCATGAATATCGAACTAATCGCCGGGATAAATCTGAATATTCATTTTCTTATGTCACTCAAGCGGCGCGTTGCACAATGTACGTAGCATTGTACGTAGCTGTAGCGCTTCAAGATTAAATATCACCTGCTGTAACGGTAAAGGAAAACGTTGAGGGGAAATGTGTAGGATTGTTGAGTTTTGTGAATGTTGTCTAAGGCATGTGTCTGCCTTCCTGCAGTTAGACAGCGTGGCATATTGTAGCCTTAAACGATAAGACTGTTTTTGGTGATAATGATAACAATGGAAGTAAATATATTACTTGCAACGTCTAAGTTGATCTGGATTGTTCATCGAATTCCTTCGCAGCGTCAACCTGTATTCATTCATAATTCTTTAGAGAATATCAACCATGCAAATGCCTAGAAATCAACAACTTAGCCATTGACTTGAACAAGACATTGTTCACCATCAAAAATGAATAAACCAAGTATTATAACCGATATGGAAGCACTCGATAATAGCTAGAATAGCAGTAGCTCGATACATCAAAAGAGATCCCATTTTTATGATTGGAATATAGTAATAATTTTTAAAATTTAAAAACAAAAACAGTAATAAAAGATAGTATGGACTTACAAATATTTTTATACACCTTGTGGCTGTTGCGCTATTATGTTCCACAAAGATGTTTGCGTTTTAATTTTATTAATTTATGCATATTAAAATGTATAAAACATACAAACAACTAGCCCTCCCACCTACATAACTAGTTTTACGTACCTATTAAGAATATAATAAAAACTAAAACTTTAGTATCGCGGCGTGGTACATTACCGTCGAGGGCGGTTAGAAGAATCAATCGAGTGGAAAAGTCGTGTCGAAAACACGCACCTGACCAGCGTGATTGACTATGGCCTTCTCGTTCTGTGAAGAAATCCAAATCCAACAGCGGAGCAATAAATCGGTTGCTGATGCAGTATAGTGTTTCCTGGTCTTCACGTCAGGGCTTACAGATCCAGTCCTACTCCTCTCCATTTGCCTAATTTGAAGCGTACTTTTCTGTAACAGTGGGTACTCACATTCACATTGGGGACATTCAGACTGCTTCTGCCTATGTCACGAAAAATAATATATAAAAAAACGTATCGACAATATGCATATAAATATAGACATCCAGTAATTACTCAATTACTCCTGACGATGCCAGGACACCGTCGTCCATATACTATTTCCATTATTTGTTTCTTTTACGACATTAACCATAAATACGGTAATAAAGCCGATCATACCTTTTAAATTATTATCTTAGACTTAACTACGGTGATTTATATGCAACATAATGAAAGCTTCATAGTATCAGTTACTCATCATTACTTTTATGCAAGTAAATGGATGGTGAATATAGTAAATAACAGATTAGAAAATAATTATATGTATATGTAAAAGTTACGACAATTTTAAAATGCCTGAATAAAACCTTGCCTGGATTTTCTGGATACTTACAAATCATGTCTGTTTTACTGTGACAAAGAAATTTAAATAAAATGAAATAAACTTAGCTATAGCCCAAGAGACGGTCGTAAAAGATGTGTGAACGTTTCATACACAGCCGTTCGCCTATTAAAACTATCTCCCCGCGGCGCGCTCTCAAAGCACTACGATTACAAGGTAACCACGCTAATGGCCGTAGTTTATTACAGAGATATTGAAAATGGAGATGTTCCACTGCGACCACGGTTCCCACACACACCTGAACCTAAACAGAGATAACTGATGTATTGTTGACTGTTACTTATTATTCTTTATTACTTTTAACTTTGAACTTCTCAGCGGTTAATTATGTTTTTAACACACAGTTTAGTACGTGTGATATTTCAAAATGTCACTCCGCTGTTAAGAGCGCGGAGTGACAAACGTCATTAAACTGTATGACATGGATAAGAGAGAACGGAATTTACTCACATTCATTTTACCATCACGTGCAAACATAAAACAAACGCAAACGGTAAACGGTAAAATACTGAAACGGTGACGGCCGTTTGAGAAACACAAATATTAGCAATGTTAGGTATGTGCACCAATTCGTGAATCCAAATGTTTGTCATATCAAGTAAATAGGAATTGGATTAGGAGATTAATTGAAGGTTGCAAATTTTACCTATCTCATGAGAAAGAACATCACAATATTAATTAAAATTATTATTAAAACGAGTTATGTCATGAAATTAATGTAGATTACAGGTGATAATAACATTAGACTTTTTATTTTCTTATCTTTAGTGATTTAATTTACAATAATAAAATATTAACAAATTCAATTATAATAGTAAGTAAGTTTCTGTCAACGAAAATTACAGAAGGCCAGCAGCTGGGTGCATAATGCCAAAGCCAAGGATATATGCAAACCTAGAAAAAGACGGAGACAGTATATACCCAAAAAAATTACAGAATTTAGATTTAGATATTCGATAATAGTATTACTATTCCCTTCAAAGGGGAAGCCTATGTTCTGCATTGAACTGAGATAGGCTGGTAATGATGATGATGATGATATACGAGTATGTAATATTTCCTAATAATATATAGGTTGTCAGTACGCAATGGTGACAGAGGCAATATAACGAGCTGGGGCGCAAAAAGCGACGCGCACGACGGGAAGGGCCGGCGCGCCCTACGTGACGGCATTCGGGTCTCCCTCCCTCCACGACGCCAGCTTTTTTACTGCAGCACAGGCTGTTGACTTACCATCGCTCTACTACGGTACGATAAACTCTGCTTACTAACAGCTTGTTACTAGTGTAAACAATATTGTTTTGGTCCAAGTATGACCACTATTGTATTTTAGTCTCACTACCTCTCATATGTATGGATATTTGTGGGATATTTTTGTACTACACTTTATTAGTTATAATCAATCCATATATTTTCGTCTTAATTCTGCTGTGAAACACTAGTCTCTCGACAAGGTAAATGAAAAGAGATAACACTACAGTCGTCCATGTCAATCCAGTGTAAAGTCAAATGGAAAAATAATTGTGTAAACGAAAATATGACTGTCCTGTAAGATCGATTAATATTCAATTCTAACAATCACATAGCTTATGCCATAGCCACAATTACTTTGCTATAAAATAAGATTATAGCACAAATCATTTATCAATATTATAGCTTTGACTGTAACGACCTTTAACTATTGTCATTCCAAAAGGCATTAGTAAAACAGCAAGTGAGCGCGCTCCGACGACCGATACGATCTAACAAGTCGTAGGTTAAGCACCAGTCGTGGTCGCACCACGACGAAGACGTTATGTAAATATCGTAGATGGTATCACCGTGCGCCACTGACCGCCATTTCTCACGCTGATACGTAAAACGGTGACCACCTTCGAGGACGTGTTCGTAGTATCCGTGACTGGGGTAGGACAGTGTTACTAATATTTTCTATCTATGTATGAAGAGGATCATGAAGGTAGAAGAAGCAGTGCAGATCTATAAGGATAGAGAGATTTAACATTTGGTGGTCTCTGTCAGCCCCGTGAGGGAACTGTCGTGATAATATAATAATATTTTGTTTAAGCTACATTTACTGTAGAGACAACATCCAGCAGTGGACATTAGTGGGCAACATGATAACATACATAAATACATAGTTTTAAACAAGGAGAAAACGCACTAAAAATACTCTGAATTGTAGTGTCAGAAATATTCAAATCCCGCTGACGTGTATGAAGAGAGTGAGAAATGTAGAAAAGCACGACAGGTTTTTAATAATATAAATATGTAGCACTTGGTGCTCTTGACCTAAGGAATAAACTACCCGGCATGACATTGGTAACATCACGCCTTTATTTCCCCTAAGGGATAGGCAGAGAAGTGTAGTATACTCCCACGTTACACTAGTTATGTTATACATACGGCCATCCATGGAACAGACGCTGAGGAATGTCGTTTCGCGGCGTGATAATATAGTAATAATAATAACTTTCAAAAAACGTACAACACGAGCTGTCTGTGTGTGCAGCAGTATACTCAAAAGCTGGCACCGCAACTTTACACCGCTCGCACTTGACTGCATCTGTCAATTTCATTAAATATCTCCACACTCTGCGCCCTGTCCGAGGAAACCGGCTCTCGGACTAATTCCAACACGTTACAACTTAGTCTATTGTAGTGTATATTATGTACATTGTTATTTACGCAGCTCTACATAGAGGCGAGTAGACAAGGTTGTTGAAATATTTCGAACGAGTCGACTTAGGGTGGCGTGTTCGTTGAAATGAGTTGCGTTTATACTTACAAAGCGCAACTAGCAAGTTTTAAATGACGTGACTTTTTGGTTTACGAAACTCACTTCTGCCGTCTGCTTGCGCTTACCACCTTAAAGCTTAACTCTATTATTGTTTAATGGGATAGTATAACTCGCAGAAATTAACCACGCACCTACTCTAGGTAAACACGTACATATTGGTAGGCGGAGTCAGATGGTGGGGGAAGCGCTTTTCTCGCAAGTACAAAGTTGACTTTGGCGTGTTGTACTAAGAACCCAATCACACTGAGTTACTACATAAAAAAATATAATTACAAACTGTTTTAAATACAAAACGCGCGTAAAACGTGGGTGTCGAGCTAATGTTTAAGAGAGGCGTTTATTATTTTTTAATTTGGTAAGTTAAACGCTGGTTCAGTTAAATTCCATTGTATCAGATTACTGAGATTGTTATCTAACGCGTAACAAATCAAAATTAATGGTGTATTGTGGACATTCTATCAATTTAAAATATATATGTATTTTCTTAGTCGGTACTATCACGAGACTTTCTTCTTCGGTAACGAATTTTTATCATACTATTACGCCTGATCGTTGCTGAGCTAGGCAGAGGCAACGACTGCGAAATACCTCTAACTTAAAAGATTTGTCATGCTTTTCTACATTTCTCACTCTCTTCATACACGCAAGCTGGTTTTAGAGACGTTTTTCTCTCTCAGATGAAGAATGTTGTAAAGATTCAGTTCCGTAGACTTTACTTATGTATATGTATTAACCAGAACATGAATATTAGAGAATATTCTGGAAGTCATTCTTAAAAATGTTTAAGTAAAGAGAAATATTCCAATTTCGTATTACTTTTATACCAAGAGTTATTTACCATTTTTCATATAACGAATTGGCTTTTTGAATTTAGATATGTCAGTTACACTTTAATGTTATGCCAATAATGTTCAGAGTTCAATGAAAGAATCTATGAAGTTTCGTGTATCACACTAAGCTACGATGAAGTTATAATTAATACAAAAAGTCAAATTTGGAATTATCAAATAGAAATTCAAATATACTAAAACTAAAAAGGTATACTAAAACTTAAAATGACAATTATCATAAATAACAGCCGTACAAAACTTAGTTCTGCAATTGGAATACACTTAATCTGAACAAATATATACTAACAAAAGTATTTTATTCAATGCTAATGTTAATTAGTTAAAATATGCATTTCCTAAATCAGTATTTCTTTAGTATCGTACATTAGTAAACGGTTTTCTTTTTCTTTCTTTCATTTACAGAGTGTCATCTAAAGCAGTGCGTACATGTGTAGACGTACATACATATTTTCTTTTCTTTTTCTTTCATTGATTCACAAGTTACATTGTCGTATCCATTAAGTGTAGAACTTTCCAAGCTCCGCGCGAGCCGTACGTGCGGGCACGTGGAGCACCAACGGTTTTAATATACGACTGATATGAAATTTGATCCCGCCTCGTTTAGCATTCACAGCGGGCAGGTGTCGCCCGCGGACTCACTGTTTTAGTCACGTACTTGGGTATGTACAACGGGTTGTTCTTTGTAGTAAAACCAAATACGAATTTAACTGTTTTAAAATATATACATTTAAGCTCAAATACCGAGTTGTAAGATAGAATTTATATATTTGTTATTTTGGTAGTATAGTTTGTCACTGCATTGTTTTAGTATAATTAAATATAATACGGTTAGATTCTGCATTGTGTCATTCAAATCAGCTTTAATTGATGCTAAAAATATTTCATAATTTGCCTCCCTATTATTCACAAATTCATCACCTCTCTTTTTGGTTATCAAACCTGTACATATTACCGATTTGCAAATATCTCTAGACCGACCGAGTTGTTAGTACACATGTACACACATGTACTAAACTATACCAAGTTTCAATTCGCATTCCTATGTATGTACACACATGTACTAAACTATACCAAGTTTCAATTCGCATTCCTTACGAGTTGTTAGTTATGATGGTATGTGTACCCGACAATGCCAATGTCCAGACATGTGTCCTGCGACACGTGCCCCGCTCAAATCAGTTTCCCGGCAACATATGAACTACAGTTTGAAGTTAACTGGAATGTGTTTCTGGTTGATTTATATATGTATATACACTTGTTTCAAACCCCGCTGACGCGTGGGAAGTTCTCGACTCAGAATACCTACACGGAAGAAATAAGAATAGCTAACACTAATTATTAGTACCGGAGTATAGTAGTATTAACAATGTTTTTATGAAGGAAGTAATACCTTGGTTAAAAACCGTATTAATAGAGTATCATTGTTTCTTGACAAAATAAGTATGATAATGTCTTATAAGCGAATCAAAAGTCTTTCGAAACCGGCGTGTATATAAGAAAGACTGACGAATGTAGAGAAAGAATGTCAGGTCTAGAGATATTTGAAAATCGGTGCTCTCTACCTACCATATACAGGTCCTGATACAATTATAATAATGTTAGTGATAATAAAGTACGTGTAGAATACAGAAGGTAGTAAGATAAATAAATCTCAAGCAGTGTTCTCCGCGAGCCACTCTTACGGCGCTGGCGGCGAGTGGTGAAATACCACTTCTCTTATAAAAATATTTTGTTTTGAGCGAGTCACGAGCGGGTGGGCGTGTGCGCGTATCGCGGCTGATCGGAATGGAACCCGGCGCCGCGCGAACCACGAAACTACAACCGAGCAGTTAGCGGACATACACACTTTACTATTTAACGGAAAATTTTCATATACGATTTCCAGTGGTGTATGTACACGTACGATTTTATTCGCACAGCACGGCGAAACCAGATACGATAAAATTGTATAAGCTCTGTAAATTAAATCGTAGGTATACGTCTACCGATTCGGTAAAACCGCAATAGTGTGAGCCCACCTTTACAGTACAAAATGTTATTTAACAATCTCCAGGTTGAATCGCACGTACTTTATGAGGGGCGGAGATTTTCATTACGAAAAACCACTTTAATCTGTATCAGTTATTAATCGAGGCGGTTTTGAGAGGGAACAATGTGGAATATTCAACTGGGCCGCTACGGAAAGCTTATTGATAGGTTATAGTCTCGTATCTTTTTAACGTCAATGACTAATACAGAGTACATACGCAATAGTACACAAAAAGTTTTTGACACATTTGTCAATTTGTATAAGTATTTCAACTCACTGCCTGCTTCGTGGGTTTTGTGGTTCCAAGTGAGACTGTTAATAAAGAGGTTCTAGATTTAACCTCGGGTCGCGTAAAGTATTATTGCGGTTTATCTAAATTTAGAAATTTATATTACTAGGGTAATACTAGCTCCTTGGTATTACTAGGGTAATAGCACGGAGTTTACATTCGTATCCGGTGAATGGCAATGGATTCACCCCCTATTCCATGGCAAATATAACATAGCTGGTGGAACGTACGAGTACTACACTTCTATGCCTACCCTTTCGGGGTAATACGGGCGTGGTGTTGTTAAAATATTCTTCCCGGTTCAACGCTTACTCCGGCAAGGCGTATATCCTAAAAAGAAGAACACAATGTGTCGAAAAGCGCAGTCTCCCAGTTCAGACATTCGCAGCTATCACACAGAGTGCTGAGACAGCGCAATATGCTAATGGCTCTCTTTTGCTGCGATACGCAAATATCCAGACATGGCAGCTTTCGGCTTTTCGGGTTTGGTTTAGGCAATTTCCTTCACGCTTTGAGGTAATTAACAATGAAAGCGTCTAGTGGCAAGCTTAAAGCACTTCAAAGAATCATACCAACCGGTCCCTGATGCGCTAATGTAAGCAAAGTCTCTGAAGCAAAGTAATTGTTATTGAGTAGCACCTTTTATGCAGGATTCTTCAGAGAAAAATATTACGGTAATACTAGAAATAGTAAAATCATAGAAGGAAGCAGTAAATAGGGACAAATAATGCCGTAGGGTGCATTACTTATTTTTGTCAGTACACCGTAAGGCTTTTATTCTTGTGTTTTCGTCACAAAGGTACAGGAAATAGAAATGGTCACACAGAAATACATTTTGTCTGGTTTTTCAGTACACCGTGATTCTAATAACCAAAAACTGCTGCCAGTCTCCAAACTGAAATTCTATTTTAGGTCAATCGCGATGGCTCACTCTTGACATGTTTATTGAAAAAACGCATAATTCTCTTTTTACGCTAATTAAATCAAGCGATCTGCTAAGCTTACAATTTTTTCAATGTATTGAACTTATTTGTGTGTAACAGATTCTAGATATCAACATGTACATAGAAGCACACATTGTGTAATAAAAAGTACCAACGTTCCTCTTATATCCAGATAAATAGTGTCGTGTACATACACTACAAAAGTAAGGGCTCATATAAAATATCTTTAAGGGTGCGTTTCCACCAGGGATGTGCGAGGATGCGTAGCGAGGAATGTGTTTGTTAAGAACCAGGATAGGATCCCTTCCCCTTCCCTTGCGAGGCTAGGTAAAGGAAGGGATTCTATTGGTTCTTAACAAACATTCCTCGCTACGCATCCTCGCACATCCCTCATGGAAACACACCCTTAGACTGACGCACATTCTCGTGTCCTATATTTTGTACACGCACTCCAAGTGTTTAAAAACCAACCACAATTTAAGATTATAATAGTATTTCTGTACAACTCTCGCACGTCTATCTGATCACAATTTAAACTATTGTAGCCATATAACTAATAAATTTTAACTTTTAACTCTCCTAAATTTTATACTATAACATTCAAATATAAGTCTATAGTGAGTATAGAAAGAAAAGGAAATATATTTCAAAACTAGTCTTTTAGTACAACTGTCTATCAATCTCTCATTGAAGTCAAAATGTACATAGCTTCTTCAATTCTTCATAAAGTAGCAACGTTGCTTTTTTGCATGGAATAATAAATTGAAACTGGAAGAGAACGTCGGTGTTGAAATCCGTCGTACAAAAGCAGCTGATCCTTCCATGAACCGTGAAATAACGTAAATCGGATCCGGAGTGTGGGAACAGAGCGCGATCAGTCGACCGCGCATCATTATTGACGCGATAGACAATTTAGATTGCCCTGATTGCTTTTCCTTTTTGTAAGTCACTTGTATTACTCGAAAAATATTGGTTATAATATGATTTTACAATATTTAATGTCTTCTTATGACAACGAAGTTAAAGTGATTTTTTGTACCTTGAGGAGTCTTAAAACCTTGACGACTACCTTGACGAATCCCGATTTAACCAATAGTTGGAAAGTTCTTAACATTTTTATGGAGCTTCTTTTAAAAAAACAGATACAACCATAATTTATGGAGAAATCCAATATAATGTTTACTTCATCTTAATTATAATAAATATCAAATTACGCATCTAATGAATAAAACGCAAAATTAGTCAATTTATTTCAAAATTCCGAGAACATGCACATGGTTGTAAAAAGTAGAAATAAATCATGCACTAGTAAATGTGGGTTCTTTTTCAAAGAGCACGTGTTTTATTTTTTGGTTTATAGTTATTAGAGTTATTCACCGCAGAAGTCCTGCGGTTAGAACCACTAATAAAACAGACTGATGAAATGAAAGTTGTGGGAAATGCCGGCTGGCCGCACTTATTAGTGGAATGATTTTTGTTATTATATGTAATGCATTCTGTGAAAAGATATTTGATACTATGTCGTAACTTGTGCGGATGATATAAGACACAATTATATCTTAAGAGGTTGTAATGTATCAGCGAATAGCTCGCATGTCGGTGACACACATTACCGTACGGCGAGAATATGGGCAGTTGGGGCCATCGGAAAAAATGAATATAATTTTACAGTTGTCTATAGATTAATATCATAAAATAAATCAAAACATTTTTATAACTAAAATGTTTACCTTAAATAAGTAACAAAGGAGACAAAATTATGATAAATAATAAAGTTATATCCGGAGGAAATTGAAAATTGATTACTGCTGTAAAATAAATACCGAGTAAAATTAGAAAACTGCCCTGTCTATTTTAATTCCTAAGAAATGATTGTACGAGTATAAAAATGATATAAGTGTATGTACTTAAGCCGGAATTCATAAGTAAATCAAGATAATACGAAGGACGTCCACAAACTGCCTGTAGGTAGAGTCATTAATAGTGCTATTAGCGCAGTAAAAAATGAAAGGCAATTACACGAAACAGAAAGACTATCATTGAAAGAGCACGATGTTAAATCAGTATTAATGTTTACTGAGGGAATGAGTCAAGATTACTTGGAATAATCATAAGTATATCATCTTTAACTTTAAGCTTCAAAGACACCGTGAAAAGGGATCATTCAAATATGTGAAAGCTGATTTTTACAGTGATTCTAAAAGGACTGTATTGATTAGTTAAAAATATTATGTGTATTTCCCTGAAGCAGATCCTTCCTTGGGTTGGCAGATGAGTTTGGTACACTCCTACTATTTGCCAATTATATTATGCGTCTCACCCTGGAACAGGGGATCCCCTATTGTCATATACTCGGCACAATTTTAGACTCCGTGCGGAATTTCAACACAAAAAAAAAACAAAATACTATTCGGCTCTACACGGGGATTGAACTCAGGACCTATCGATCAGCAGCCGTGCTAACAACCACTTGGCCAACGACGAGGCAGGTATTAGATATTTTGCAGTGAAATATAAAGGCACCAAATCACTCGACTTCGTCATCTACAATATATAACCTGGTCACGTTCACATTATGACTCATGCTGCAGACGACGTATGAAAAAGTCGCCTTAGCTGAAACGTCTAGATCTTTCCTCCACAAAGCCAGAAGCATACAAATGCAGCATCGTTACTTTAAACCGATTAGTTTAAGCTCAAACCAGCATGCGTTTAACAAGGGAGTCATGAAAATAGAACTATGTCAGGTTTTAAGGTTAGAGATATTTTACTCTTTACCTACCCAAAAAAAAACCTGCCGTTATCATACATTTTAGGCAATTGAATATAAATTCTAGATTAACATAAGTTCACGGCTGTAATCCGCAAGAGGTAGGTAGATGAGCGTAGTAAACAACCCACATTTCACCGGTTACGTTTATTTCCCACTTACTAAATATAAACTAAATACAAACTTATAAACATAATATTAACGAGATAATGTTTGTCTAGAAAGACATGGCGTAGATTTATTCTGTGTAAAACCGCTCTCGCGAACGAGTAAGTGGACTACATTGTAAGCTGCCAAGTTCGAGTAAGGAAAGCTCGCGAGCTTCGAGGCCGTGGAAAAACTTAATCGGTCGAACAAGTCAATGGAAACAAAAACCTGGAACCAGATAAACTGGTGACAGTTACATGATGTCATTAACATTTCTTTCTTGTGACGCATACTGAGGTTTTCGGGTTGCGCAATATAAGCCTATCTGTAGGTACATTTCTAGCGTTTATATTTTTATTTATTTAGGTATATTTTTCATGTAAATAATTAAATTCGATTTAAATATTCTTGGTATATTCAGTAATGTTACATATTTACGGCTCATTATTAGAAACGCCAGCAGAACGTTATATGTAATATCATACGATGTAATATCACTTAAGAATTTTTTGTAGCCCTTGTTCCGATTTACCATTTACAATTTTAGTACAACATATGTATATATATATATGAAAGTTCATGAATGTTCCGCACGTCAGCACGTCACGATGACGTTACGTACTCGCTGCTCTCTACCTAGCCCGTAAAGACCCTGGTGTGATGATAAGATAATATATAGTGTAAAATACTGATTTTATTGAGAAATGTGAGACTATAATTTTGCAATATTATTATTTGATCTGTAAGCAAGCCCGCCCTCTATTCCATGACGCGTATAACATAACTGGTAAAATGTGGTAGTAATTGTAGTATTCCAATAGGAGTACGTCTACCTACACCTTCGAGGACACAGGCGTGATGTTATGTATATTTAATCTGTGGCTATCGCATTTGTCAAGCGCCAGACACGGACACATACTGGTATCCGCCGACACGAGGCTCTACTCCGCGCTCACGTCTCGTCGCGACCAGTCCCAGATATGATAATGTAACATTAGCACTCAATACGATTCGTTTTGTATTTTTTACACAGCAGCGCCCTCTGTGCATTCAGCTACATCAGTCAGACATCGTGCTTTTATGTATCACCAAGATTTATTAGAAATGCCAGTATTGCGAACAGCTGTAACAATTTCTGAGAAATTGCAAACTTATATATTTATATTTTACATGTATTTTTGACTGCCTCATTGGTCTAGTGGTTACAAATGCGATAACTCAACAAAAGGTTCTAGATTAGATCCCGTGTCGAGCAAAGAATTAATAAGTTTGTCTAATTTGAAATACCCGGCATAATCTCAAAAGCCAGATCTGTGTTCGATGTATAGCAATAAACGCAGTCTCTATTCCATGGGATGTACATATACCATAGTGAAAAGTGGGAATACTACAGTCCCTTTCTTATCTCTTCAGGGAAATTCAGACGTGACGGTTTGTTGCTTTATTTATGCTTATCAGTTGTCTAGGTAACATAACACACGCTGTGCCTAATTTGGGATTAGATAGCCGCGTTTAAGAAAAGACATTGAACAGTTGCTTATTATTAATTTTAATTTGATACACTGCAATCGTATAGTATTCCTTAAAAAATGATTTTTGATTAATTAATGTTAATCAAAACACATTACTGATGTGATTGTTAATAACTTTGAAAAATATGTTGAAAATATTTATGAATTATTACTCTCGTGATTGAGTCCTATAATTCTAAATATTACGTTAAATGTATTGCGTTAATTCAAACGTACACAGTTTAGAACTCGCAATGCTATCTGGATAGACAACAATGCTTTAATTCTCGTCACACACCACAGGAATGTTCAGAACACCGTGTTCGTGTCCCCTCGCAGGTTGTTTGAACCAGTGTTGGTGGTAATGAGCAAAAAATGATATCTGTACAACACGCAGAAATCAACTTGGCACTTGCTAGGAATGCGCTTCCCCCTCCCGCCGTCCGACTCCGCCCACCAATGCCTATCGCTCTCGGCGTTGACGCATTCGTACTTCGCTATTAACTTATCTTAGCGGGGTACCATGTTAACTTCAGCGAGTTATAATGTCTGTTTATAGAGCGGTCGCGATCTCAGCGGGCTCAGAACGCTCTGGATGAGACATTAGTTCCATTAGCGTCACAACGCCAATAATTGCTCTAATAAATGATCGATCGCCGATATTGAAGTTCGCGTTTAATGAATACACCGTTTAGCTTTAGATGTTTGAGTATTTTGTACGCTCTTTTTGCATACCTGTGCGTAATTGTGGGTAAAATGTACAGTCGCGCTGAGAGGTGACGATTTGTGTTTGTGCATGACGCGAATTTTTCAACTGGCTTTAAAGCATTATATGAAGTTATGATATTTATGGCATTGAGACATAAACATATTTTTTCTTATGTCGAGAATGTTGAGCAGTTAGACATGTTGCTTATTGGCTACTACTAGTTTTAATATAAAAAATGTCAGCACGTATTTTTATTGTTGTTATTAATAAGGTTAAATAATAAGTAACAGTAGTATTTAATTAGTTATTTGATATATATCAATTTATAACTGCACTTCACTAACAAACCCTACATCCAAAATTAGCATTTTCGTATCCCTATGTTTTACGTTATAAGAATACAATACTTGTCGCGTTAAAACATCACTGTATACTGTACGCGCTTCTTTGATTTCACATTACAATAGAAATATTGATATAGAAAAACTTATGTGTAAGATTCTTGGACAAGTAGATCATCGAAAATGGACAATTTCGAGTCTATTTCATTGACCTATCAAGTCATTCCCGTCCGAGTCGCCGTCAGTTAATCAGTTCGATGTTATCGCAGTATCAGACTCGACACCTCGCCTACACGCGCTCACTGAGGCCCTATCTCGAACCAGATTACCATACTACCACTAATATCAGTGTGACAATGTTTCTTGAAGCACATAATTTGATATCATAGATGATTTAATTGCAAATATTATTTTGTGGGACGTAAACGTAACTAGTAAAACGTGGGACTGTACTAAACTCCTCTGCCTACCGCTGCAGAGAAATTCATGCGTGATGTTATTTCTCATTCATATGAGAAGTTTATATTAGAAATTCTGTTTAATATTGAAAAGTACCTACCTAATATTGTGGGATTTTATTTAATTTTTATTCCTGTTTCTAATTTTAAATTTCTTGTCACATGCTTAGGGTGTTGTGAAAGGTTCGTATTGGCAGCTAAACGCTATGATAATAAAGATAGGGGTCGTACCTGACCTTCCCCTAATGAGCTCTTTGCATTTTCATAGCGAGTGTTTGCCCATACTACACAGGAGCGGGTAAAACATAATTTATGTATGTATGTTCTTAAAAAATCTATGTTCAAACTGTAATCGTTATATTAATCTTATTTATACATCTGTTATGGAAAAATGTAACCTCACTGTAATCCCCGAAGGGGTAGGCAGAGCAGTGCAGTGCACTTCCACGTTTCACCAGTTACGTTTACGTCTCACATGGAATAGGTGGAGAGCCTGTTACCATTCACCGGGCACGGATCCAGGATCCAAGCCTATACTAGACAATTCTACTAAAAAGTCTATGTTAGGATAATCCAATCCCTACTCGGGATTTGAAGCCAGGAACTGTCGATCAGCAGTCGCGCTTGCAACCACTCGACCAACAAGGCAGTCACGTATCTTTATTGCATCTGTTAAGAATTCACGTCAAATTTAAAGGCGATTGTATTAAATTTATGAACCTATGTCTATAATTCATAAATCTTAATTAGTACAATAGACGATAGAAAAAGACATAGCTGTTTAACTAATTTATTTTTAGTTCATCCATGGTTGATCGAAATGACACATAGAAAAAAAAAATTGGTTTTCGCACCAACAGCGTCGGGTGTACGAACTAGAAATATAACATATGTATTTAGCGAAATGTATAAATGAAAAACGCAACACAAAAATATTTAAAAAATCGAGATGGCGCTTGAGATATGACCCCGACGTGATTTGAACACGCAACCTTCTGATCTGGAGTCAGACGCGCTACCGTT
>DWDT01000089.1:0-29620 GCA_018245595.1 Microceris scylla
GTAACAGTGAACATTTCTTTTCAATTCAACCCGGGCTGTCATTCGGAGTCCGGATTTGTGCCCGGTGCATGGTAATAGGCTCACCATCTATTCCATGGGACGTAAACGTAACTGGTGAAACGTGGAAGTGTATGTACTAGACTGTTATGCCTCCCCCTTCGGGGATAACAGTCGTGATGTTACGGTTTTTTTTTAATTCAAACTCACCTTGTCGTAGTTGGAAAGAATTCTATAGTAGTTGCCTGTAACAGACTCATGACGGTCTGTGCCATAGACGCATCCAATGAGAACAACCCTACTATCAGCATATTTGAGCTCGACCATCTCAACCCAATGGTGGCTGCTGTAGAGAATGCACTGGCCAGCAACAGCAAGTTCTTCTTTCCCACTCTATTGACCAAAACTCCAGTGACGGCATACGGGAGAAAACATATAGAACCGAAAATAATGGTGTTTATGTATGTGGGAGTGCCGCTTTTAACCTGTAATCAAAATACATATTGATACACACGTAAATTTGCTTAGATTTTGTTTATGTAAAACGGTTACGTTAAATATAAATAATGTTTGGACATACATATATACGTCTAGAAAAATATGTATATACATACATATACATATAAATTTTGTATGTATGTACGAGTATGTGTATGGCAACCAGCCTAGCACATTTTTCAAATTTAAATCTTTTGTTATTTGTATAAAATAATGTGAATCTTAAACTTTCTCTATGCATGCATATAACTTGATCTGATTCTTCCTTGTAGTGTAGCATATAATAAGAATGCATTTCCCGACTCTACATACAGAGTAACATGACAGGAGCGACGTTATGCTCATTCTATTTCTATAATAGCAGGAAATATTCATATTTCAATACGTTACTCACTGGGGAATCTATTCCTGTCTCTTCTTTCCTTTATGCGGGAATTCTCCATTGTATTTAATAGTTGTTTTGTGCTTTGAATAACAACATAATATACTCGTGCGGCTTATAAGGTGTTTATATGTCATATAGTACTGTTGTAGTGACAATAAACTCTTAGTATGTTTTAGCGTTTAGATATACGGAAGGCAGGTCGAAGTTTCATTTCGCGTCTTAAAGATCGCAGTACGGCGTGGCCGGTCTAGGCGTAGTTAAATGCTCTGACCGTCTACCAGCAGCAGCGTAGGTGATGCAAGAAGCCGAATTCTACGATCCCCAACTCACGTACTCATCATAGGGCATACGGCAAAAACACCTCAGGAGAAGCCTCAACAATGGACATAGATAAGCTAATAATAATGATGACGAACCAATTCGCATTGAACCAATCTGATTAAATACAGTCTAAGTACCTAATAACTGCGTCAAGAAACTTACACTTTTTTGTGGAATATTATCGAATTGCAATTATTATATTAGCACGTTTAAGGAAACGCTTACTCACCGGTATGCAAATATCGGAGACAGTTGCGTTAATGTTTCTCATCCTGAGATCATAGGTGTAGGTGTCCAGCATCATGCACAGATCCTGATCGTTGTTTCCATAATGCTCCATAATGGTCGATAGCTGCGGAAACCAAAGCCTTATTAGATTGTATCTGGAAATTGGAAAGAAAAATGTCATATATTCATTTATCACATTTAAAAAATTTGAAACGGGACTTTGTGAAAAATATATACTTTAGACATTCATTGGAAGATAAAATTGCGTATGGAACTGAGCCCATAAGTAACCTACAGACAGAAGAAATATGTTTTCAATTTAGCTGTTAAATAACAAATAAAGGTACGAAGAAAAGCAAAACCTGGATTCAAAGAAATTTTAAACCGTTCATTGCGACTTTTTATTTTGTGTGCCAATTTTCGCATCAGTTATTCAAGTAAAAAAATCTTTCGTTTGTTTTCGTGTTCACACTCTGTATTCGGCAGTCATGCATTATGTTCGTAAATGTACTGTTGTATATGAAGACATTTACGTCCATAGCACATCTGCCACGACACGTTTCAGGTACTCTGCGAGGGATCATTTAATTCCAGTATTAACATTTATTTGTATTATAAGTATTGACATATTACAAGTATTGACATTTATTTTGCTGCAATTTGAATTAAAACATACATTTTTCATATTTAAAATATATACATATGTACATGAACAATGAGTACTCATATAAAAAAATACATAAACTAGTTATTTAAGGAGTAAGAAATCTGCAAAAACGCATTGGCCAGCTTGGCCGAGTATGGCCTTAAACTCTTTAATTCTGGAACGAGTCCCGTATCAACAGTGGAACGATAAAATGATAAATGATGAGAATAATGAAATAAATAAGACGTTTTGAAATAATAGTACCTACCTACTTCAAAGTACATTAAGAGATATTATATTCTCAAGCGGGGGCAAGTATAATTACATGCATACGTATTCGTTTTTCCATTTCACATTGTCATTCGAGAACTTTTCAAGATATCTCTCGAATGTTAACGCTTGCGCGTACAGGGGTCGTGAGGAGACGAAGCTTAAATATTTATATCAATGTTGTGTGGGATTGACAGAAACTTGAGTCTTAAGACAAGACTTTCGACTTTTTATTTCTAATGCAAAGTGGGTCTAAGTGTAGAAATGAGTACTTTCAGAATAATATTTCTTGATATATTCTATTGTGTTCGTTGCAGTTGAATATATTTGTAATATTTGTATGGCTGTGCCTGCTTATGAATGTTTTTAAAAGTATTCATATATATTATTATGTACTCAATTATGTAATCAAACATATCGTATATATTTGAATACAGCTATATTTTAAAATATAATTCTCCAACTTTGCAAGACGAGATGAATAGAAATGGGTAGATGAGTCACCTAAATTACTTAGTTTTCTGTAATAGGTATTACATTTTAAAAATATCCATAATGAAAGTAACAAGGTTGGTAACAAACAAATAGTCTTTTTATTTTACATTCAAAAATACCTACATTAATTTATTGAAATGCAAATAAATTAACATGGCAATGGCTATTATTGATTAATGATTCGTTGAAAAGGCTACAGATAATTATCCAAGATATATTCGCATAGACATTTCGAGAAGTTTCGACCACTTTCCTAATTAAAATACATATTACATTTACAAAGCCCGGTTTGTAGCCGAAGGGATCCTTAAGCACTTTGTGAATAATATAAATTAATATTTATAACAGCGAAGGACATGTCTACGCGGTTGAATATCAGAAGCGATATACTAAAGTTATACTGATATCTTTGCTAGGTAACCGCTAGGGAAACAATTTCAGAGTCGTAACTTTTCTTCGAAGAATAAGTATACAAGAATGATAAGTGCTGTCTGCGCATGTTGTCTTGAACGTTTAGGGCGGTTTAACCCTCCAACATAATGTATGTAAGACTATAACCGTTATTACTATCAAGTGTTAAAGAACCGTATTGCAGGCATTTTCAAGGTGCGAGATAAAATCTGTGCCCAGCAGTAAGACAGAAAATTGGTTGCAATGAAAACTTCTAACATAGTACTCAAAACGAAAATATTTAACTTATTAAATAAAATACTCACATACACATAATAAGGAAGTTCATGACGCTCAACAGTGAAAGGTACAAGGCGAGAGGTCTCTTGAACATAGGCTTCACATTCTGAAGACCATTGGAGAGCTTCTGTGTCAGGGACATGGCCTTCAGTTCTGGTGCCTCGTCTGTTGTCTTCTTTGCTTTGTCTTTCCATATATTTATATACTAGAATACAATGTTTTGATTTTGAATAGAATACTTTACATTCAATACATCTAAGAATGATCATTATCAATAGTCTAATGACAATAATCTCATTAAGTTTCCCTTCAGTAAAATTTAAATTTCCATTGTGTTATTGTAAATATGCCACTTCCTCGTAATATCAAATTTGGTATTCTTATTTACTATAATGTATATATTGTGAGCTAACTCCTACATTACAATGTCCATTTAGTTTATAAATGGTGACATCTACAAAATTTTATTGTATAATTTTCGTCAGCTCCCTGTTTTCTTAAATAACAGATACAGTACATAAACGGTGCAAAAAGCCAGAGTATAAAATCTCCGGTTACTATTATCCCATAAATACCTATGAAGCAACTAGACAGAGCAGAGATCAGACTAGAGCAGTATTGGACCTCTTATCCAACCATTAGGTAATGAAACAGTAAACAAGTTGGCAACAAACGAATTACAGCTTTAATTAACGTGTAAGATCACAAAAAACCTTTCAAATTTCTGAAACAGCTACAAAATGCGAGAAATATGCGAAAACCTAAAGTCACACAGAACTTTGTAACGAAACTAATCAAGTTGGTTTTAATTAACTACTATGTAATGCTGCATGAGAACTCGTGTGTGTTTAGGGCTCACGTAAACATTTGTGACGGGTTTTCTTGACGTAAATTTTAAATAGGCTGCAGAAAGCCGATGAAAGCGACAGGTTTGATTTATATACATAAATTTAGACCTTCATTAAATGTGGGTTATTATATGATTTCTAAAATTCGAATGTCATTTTCAATATAATTCTTAACAACATTGTGCTAATAGTGATAACCGGAAGTTCTAGTAGAGGTTTCTCAATTAACAAAGATTAAGTTTGTCACTACTCGTATGACTCTAACAATCTGATAGATATCCAGTCCATTTTGAGACATTCTCAAAATGGACTTTCCATTTTATTATCAGCAGGAATAAGTCATTTACAGTTATTGTCTTGTTCGTTCAAAAATGTTCTATTAATAAATCCTCATACATTAATTATCATGAGGCTGACAATTAAACGTACTTTCTCGTTTACTTTGTGCCGCCTTAATGTGAATCGGCAACTTTCGACATTTAAACTGGTTATTTGTGGTATTCGTACATAAATAAAGTGAGATTAACAAATGTATGCGAGCAGTTCGTCGTAACGAACGATCGGCGACATCGTCTTCTGAATTATGAATGTAGATAGCGTGGAAACCGTCGAAGAGGAAGATTTATTGGAAAAGCATGGATCTGACTGCTTACGACTTAGTAAAAAAAGCGAAAATACGCGGAATAAATAATTTATGCAAAGTTTCATTAAAATTCACAACTGACGTAGTCATTTATAACTTACAAACCTATCTAACAAGTTAACTTCTATCAGTTCAACACATCGATCACACTTTATTTGTCATTTTCTAAGTAAGACAAAACTAGATACTTTATTCGTCGTAGTTTTAATACTGATATTATTTATTTCTATTCAGTCAGTTCACGTCTCGCGAGTGAATGAGTTCGCTCGCAATAAGACCAGAGGCGCAAAGTAGTACGCCATTACGACACATTTACCGCAGCGCCGTGTTGACACATTTGCGCCGCACTTAATCAATTGCGGAACGCTTGAAAAGTTGAAAGGTTTTGCTCAGAAAGATAATCCCCATTATTGTTTTGATTTATGTCACACAAGGTGGTTTCAAGCGTTTTTCACACGAAGTACAAGCACTTTATTATTTCTCCATAACACATACATGATTGTGGCTGCAATCGGTATATTATACGGCGAACGTAAAAAAAATGTTGTATGTAACAATACCGGATTTAATTTTTTACCTTGCTATGAATAGCATTATAGGTAGATATGACATGTCTGTGTTAATACATTTTTAGTGGGGGATTTTTAAGTAACTCGTAATTATATTTGTCAGTGTTTTCTTATTTCATTGTGACGCAAGTGGTGCGTCATTACGGCGCGTTACCGCAGCGCCGTGTTGACACATTTGCGCCGCGCCTGATCAATTGCGGAGCGCTTAGCAGCGTCGGAGCGTTTAGAGACGTTACGGGGATTATCGCTTTTATTTCTCTAATAATCATTCAACTGTTTTAATATCTAGTTTATTTATTGTTTGTTATTATTGTTAGTGATGATTTGTTTTGTAAGTTCTTTAATTAGTATTACTTGGATCTTTAATACCAGTAAGATTCACAGCGATAGAAGAATGAATACGCAATGTATATTATTTTAAAACAGGAAACACCTTTTATCTTTTATCACACATCGTTCTCAAGAATTACTTTTATAGACATTTATAGCTTAATTTAGATTACTGAAATGAATAGTTTAAAATATTTTACTATTAAACGAGAGCATCTATGTTACGCATATTTCACGTATCTATTTTTGAGGCAGCCGACACTATTATCAAATGTAGTCGAGGGCTTTCTCCACAGCTTACTCCGGTCGCCAGTAGGTCACGGAATAGACTGATAAAACTGAGATTATATTACTTATATTACTATTTACTGATGCACTTGTATAATACCAGTTAATGTCATAATTGGCGTATGTGGCTTGTGCGTCAATATGCTAACAATCTTTGAACATCTCGCACAAGGCCAACTGATTCTAAGCAAGACAGAACCTAACCAATATGGTAACCGTGCAGCTGATAAAGTGTACTTAATCAACAACCCTCGACTGGGCAATTTCTGCATCACAAAAAATCACTTCGTCTGTTCAGAAATCAACTTTTGTATTATGTCTAAGTATGCCTTACATTTTTACTACAATAACGAACTGTAATGTCAGATGAGCAGATTTTCGGAAGTGCGACGCAAATTGGCAAAGTTTTAGAACTAAATCAAAGAAGACATAAGTTACAAGTCTCGTATGTGGTCTTCCGTTCAAAAAAGTTGCTGCGCTAGCCGCTAGCCTTTTTCCAATTCACGTTGGAAACCGTGCTCACCAGTAAAACGTTAAAAAGTTAAAGTCCAGATAGAATGGCTCCAACAAAGCGCAGAAGCACGCCTGTTTCGTTCCTCAAAGCGTTACACTCGTGAGATACATTTCGTTAACAATAGATAGAATCGAATATAGAATGATAAATCTTCAAACAGCAATACGCTTCCACGTCTAAATGGTTCCAATCCTGATAATATGATTGGTTTTATTTGATATAGCGATTGTGATATTTCAGGATAACTTCAAATATCTGATTTCATACTAGACAGCCTGTGGTAACTAGCTGATACCTGGTGAACTACATACATCTAGGTACACTTCTAAATGAATATTGTATAACACGTTATTTTAGATACAAACGCAGAATCATTTGTTCTTTAGCAATTAATCATTCACTCATTTATTTTGTAAGGACCTCATATTATTGTACTTGGCTTTATCAATCAAACAGCTGATTTTAAATGAAACATGAACATAAAATGAAGGCAGATACAAAATCTAAAAAAGGTATAAAATAATATATAACATAACATCACGCCTATAATCCCCGAAGGGGTAGGAATAGATGATGAGCCTATTGCCATACACCGAGCACGGATTCTAACTCCGAGTCACTACTAAAAATTCTAAATTAGAAAAATCCAATGGTTCACGAACCGGGATTTGAACCCAGGACCTCTCGATTAGCAGCTACGCCTTGATTTATTAAGCTCTGCGAAATATTATCTGATTTAATAAACTCTATTGTTATGTAAAGTTCAATAAAGTACGTAATGTAACATTTTATTTTGAATAATATTTTAGGAAAATATAATCTCGCGAACGAGCTGGTGTGAATTAAAGTGATAAATTGCGCTGTTCGTGTTACGTGACGGTGTGACAGGCGGACGAGTTTTTCCGTGATTGTTTCCTGTCAACCGGCGCTCTAAATGAATGCTCCAATGACAGATGGTTAAAGTTAATTACATCAGCTGGTTAATTTTTTTTTATAGCATTAAGTTAACTGCTGCATATGGATTCATGTCTATTTTAGACAAGATATATTAGTTTTTAAATGTGCTAATAAATTAAATCTCAGATTTCCGAGGATAGGAACTGGAAATAGAGAACCGGAATTGAGAAGTCAAAATATCAAAACAGAAACATTTATCGATGACATACTAAATTATGAGATATTAATAGCAAATATAAAATAATCATGATGTGCATACTGTAGCGCTGTACGCCGCAGGGTGAACTATACCTACGTGAAATAGTAAAGTTATATTATAATACCTATTAAAAATTAATGTACTCGCATATACATATGGGTGTCATAGTACTTGAAACATCAAACCAACCGTATCTTAAAACAACAGAGCTCCCACCGCACGTCCTCGCCGATCTCAAACCATCAACATAAACATCTGAGAATACAGGGTACCAAAGACTGAAATGAGAAATTCTAATCACCCAAATCTCTTCATAAGGTCCAATATTAAATATTATAATGTAACGTCATTTATAATTTAAATATCCTTACCGGATATGTCTCTGCCGGCTTTCCTGTGTTCTGTTTATAAATTTTAATCAATATTTCCCTCGCTTCGTCGTATCTGTTCTGTGTTATGTAGTACTTGGGGCTCTCTGGCAGGAACGTATACAGGATGCATGCAAAAAGCGACCATAGCGACATTAACAAGATGTAGTAGTTCCAAACGTTGAGCACTGGAAAACAATAAGGTTTGTTATGGCCTGAGATACATTTATAAGTAAGTCGTTCTTGTTGTTGATGATGTATTTATACCAAAGTGAATTCTGGCACCCTTAATTAACTAAAGAGCGAACTTTTTAGGATAACGTAAGAGACGCTGAAATCTAATTACTTCAATATATAAAAAAATCTAAATATGCTGCTGTTATGTCACCATATCTATGTATTATATGTACATAAATCATGCAAATTATAATTAAATAAAGTGTCTTCTAATAAATACAGAATGTCCATAACATGCTATAAATGTACAAAAGATAAGTCTTGAGTAACAGTACGACGTAAACTAACAGAATTTGAAACCGCGAGAACTTTGAGGTAGCTCAAACATATTTTATGTACACTCAGGTAGTAACCCACAATGGATGTCGTTAAACCTGTCACAGACCTTTGGGTCACTTAAAAATATCCGGGTTAGGTGCCCGCGACCCCATTCCACGGACAAGAATCTTGTTGGTGCAACTCCAAGCATTGCTCAGTGGAGCGAGAGACGTGCCCCATAATTCCATGAAAATATGACAATAGAACATTATCAATTACGAGCTAAATAGACGGTACCACCATTATTAAATCCAAACATCTCCCTGGAATCACAATCCTTGGTTGTATACGTATTTTAATAAGACGTCCCGAGAGTTCTCAGAGTTAATTAAGTTTAAATATTAATTACTTGCTAATTTCAGTTCCTAGTATGAATAAAGCTTACGCTTTATTAATATTAACTTATCTTGAATATGCAATGATATTCTACCTGAATTTACTTTGCTTAATCCTTTCAGATATTTATTGTTCTGTATGCTCGTAGTAGTTACAAAGACACTGGAGTCAGAATAACTTAATCCAATTTAATATATTTATAGTGCTACTAATCTTTTATTTATTTATTCATTTGCTTGTGACTTTGTAAATTATTCGTTAATTCGTTCGTTCATTGATTCGTTAGCTCGTTTATATGTCGGTTCTTTCCTTCTTCCGTTCATTCGTTCAGTTAATAATGATAATAATATATTACCATCCATTTATTACATCATATTTTCAGGTAGAATTAATCCATATATATACCTAATTATTCAATCATGAGCATCATTATCCGACTATCAATATATTTACTAAGCATAGTAAAACCCAAACGCCGCAAGCTATTATAAAATAAAATTAACTCGTGTTCGAAATTCATTGTAATAAAATGGATATCCGATGATATTGTAATATTATTTAATAGAATGAAAATTAATTTATTAATTAAGGAAATAATCCAGCCAGATACTGTTAAATAAAAATCAAAAAGATATCAGTCATTGTTTTACGGCCAGTGTCCATAAGCATAATTATGATAAAAACAATCGTACTTAATACATTGATGGTGAACAGACAGTTCTGACCTGAGACAAAGCGATAATGATAAATAGGAAGGGCGACACATATGTACGTTGTTAATTCTAATACATTTCGAGACCCTGTCTGTTAGATTCCCTGTAGAAGTATCAACTCCACAACTATTTATTACCGCTATGCAGTAATATAGATTTATTTAAATAATTTAGTAGACTGACTTACGACTTAGCAAAAAGTCTTCGAGCAATATGAAAAATGCTTTTCTGATATTTCCATTGCAATATTTATAATTGATTTATTAAATAAAAATGAAAAACCTGATGCTGTTTAATACAAAAAAAAAAATATTATGTAACTTGTACAATTACCAATCTAAACATTTCATAAGCCCACTTATGGTATTACTACTAGACTTTTCTTTTCCGTATTAGAAGAACGACACCATTGTATCCCACGCTGGTCAAGTGAAAATCAGTGTACGGTTAAGAAAACTATTCATAATTTAAAGTCCAATATGTCTTAAAATATTTCTTTTTAATATTACATACAGTAACCGATATTCAAACTAACTTCCGATTACATACCAATGAATCCATTGAAGAAACTATTTTTCCATTCCTGCAAAAGGATGCCCCAAGACATAAGCGCCACCATAATTTGCGCGACTGAGGCGAAGGACGCTTGTATGAGCATAACACGGTCACGAATACCGCTGTGACAGAACTCCGATGTGAACGTCAACGTGGCGCTGAAGGTCGCCGCGAATCTGTTGAAAATGGAAAATCAATTTAGCATAATGAATGTCACTTAAAAACGTTTTATTACACGTTCTTTTCTCTCTGTCTCTCGAATTCTCGATAAAAATCCAACAGTTTTATATTCACCATAAAAATTTGTACGAGAGAATTATTATAATGGCTTTTTCGCCTGCTTTTTCGTTTATTTCACAGCTAAATGTTTGCACGGGGTTTTAAATGTATCAAATTCCAATATCTTTTGATTGGATTAACTGTTTTAATATCAATAGGATGAAACGTTATTTTTCAGAAGTTTTAATCCCCGTGTAAATATTCTATCTGGATCAGAGTATTAATCTGCGATTGAAATCATAAATGAATACGCTTAAATCAAAATATTATTCATATACGTAATACCACGCCTTTAATCCCCGAAGGGGTAGACAGAGAGGTGAAGTACACTCCCACTTTTTGATAGTTACGTGTAAGTCCTATGGAATAGTTGGGGAGCATATTGTGATACACCATGCAAAATTTCAAACTTCTAGTCACTATTAGAAACTCTAAATTAGAAAAATCTAGTAGCACCCGACCCGGGATTTGAACCCAGGATCTCCCAACCGACAGTCGCGCTTGCAACCACTCAACCACCGAGGCTGTCACTATTATTCATATAGAATTTAACAATATTTCATAACGCAGAGTTTTTTCTAAATTTTTCATTGTACTATCAGAAAACGTGTTTACGATATACGTAAAAATAATTGTGGCCTTTAAGTAATTTATTTACGTGTATCTGTTAATTTTTAATAATATTAGAAAGATATTAATTTGAGATAGTCATATTACACTTCTTTTTTTGAAATATAGTGTGTTTCAATTAATTATTAAATTAATATATGAAGACAGTGATGAGTGTAGAAGACGCACGTTACGTCTGTAAAGTTAGAGATATTTGGTATTTATTGTCCACTGTCTACTCTGTAAAAGACCCGGCATGACGATATAATATAATAATTTTACCATTTATTAACATAGCAAACCTGTTCGGGCATTTAATACTTCCTCTATGAATAATAATACAGGAACCTTTTCCTTATTTTTGCTCTAGAAAAACCCTAAAGGCCTACGTAAAATATTATTATCGAAAACTATAGCGATATTCTCTTTTTTTCACAAAAAGTGTCAGGTTATTGTGAAATTAAATTAGAGTGAATTTAATAAAACAGACTTTCGAGTTTCTTTGTCACAAATGATATTTTAGAAAAAAGAAAACTATTCAATTGAAAAGAAAAAAGAAACGTTAAACCCTGTTCATTAATTTTTTTTAATATTTTTACTCAATATCAAGGTGTATTGTTATACAGATTCTCGTCTAAATATACAGCAACCAAAATGATAATTTTTATATTAAATCTTGTAGCTGCGGAGAGGGAAAATGACATTCATGGGCTTTGGAATTTATGGCTTTCCAACTTTATGGTGACATGGATTGGGGAAAAAGCAAATTTTTATGCAGACATCCCTGCCTTTTGTAGAGAACTGTCTTATTTGTCTAAATTATCACCAGGAAACTTGACAAAAGTAGTTGTAACTTGGATTATATACGTACAAAACGTAGTATATAATAAAAATTGCTTTTAAGAATATGAGGTGCCCGTAGGGGACGTGAAGATATATGTATATACTCGTATGTATGTATGTGAGGATATTTTGAAAATAAATAGGAAAAATCTTACAACGCTATTAGTGTCAGATGTTGGTAAACCTATGATAACCTACCACTACTAATAAGGCTTCAGTAATAAATTTAATATCTAAAGTTACCAATTCATTCTGAAAGTAGACTTCACTTGACCGTTCACTTTACATTATTATTACTGCCGCGTCAGATTTATCAGCACTCGGTATATACCTACATATGTATATGTACATATATACGAATACGAGTAAGTACCATAAGTAGTTACTTTTCATAGATAGCGAAATCTATTGGTCTCCATTAACTGATCATATATTCTGAATAAAATAAAAGGTAGAGTAGAGAATAGACAATAGAGAACTGAAGCTCTAACGAGCCCGTCCGTAGGCCATACTCTATCTAACAGACAGGAAATTATATGCCATCTAGTTATAGCTCTCACTGATACTTTGCAACATGAAAAGTTTCTTAATAATTTTTTTGAGGACAATCATTACTGGTGTTAAAATCAAAGGGAACGCAACTATTATTAAATTCAATTCAATTTATTACTATATATAGGATAGAACTTATCATTTTTATTATTTATGTAGAGTTAAACTTTGTTTTGTTTTACATTAAATACATATGTTTTTCACACTAACGACCAGCGTTACTTAACTAACAGTTGACAAAAAGAGAAACTTTAATCATTAGAGGCAAGTTATCCATAATTCAGAGAGACGCTAACTTCGTGCCGCTGCATATGCGGTCGCGTTAAAAGTTGTTAGCCCCTGGACTGTAACGGACACATATAACACAATATCTCAATATGTGGGTACGTATAAGAATCAGAAAACTGAGAAGCAGCAATGGACACATCTGCTCGAAACCTATATCCCCTGCGGTAGATCATTTCCAAGACAATCACGTAAAGGTAAATATAGCGAGGAACGTACTCAGCCTCGTTGGATCAATGAGGGTTGTCGTAAAAGACGGAAGGGAGGTAGAAAAGTATACAGAAACCTTACGTGGCTGTTACTAACATTGAAATAATACGAGCCAATAATTGGCCTCTACTGTATATGGTGATGCGTTTACATATAGTAAGTAGTGTAAAAGAGCACAAATAATAATAAAAATATATTATTATACCACCACGCCAGATTACTTTAGAGGCAGGCAGAGAACACCAAGTGTCAATTATCTGACTCTATCCTTACAGAATTGACGTTCTTCTTGTATATTCATTACACTCGACATATGTACAGATGGTAATAATAATATGATATGACTACGAATTTAGTGCACATATTCACGTTTTTAACTACGTTAAGTAAAGCAAAAGAACAAGTTAACCAGTAAGTCGCCAACTTCAACTGACATGACGCGGTCGGGCTTAAAGTTGGGCGCCAGCTCGTGCATTATAATTGTTACAAACTTAGAACCTGTCTGTATGCGCCATTTTCTTGCGACAATATTTTCCTTTTAAAGCCATATAAAGCTGTCTATCACTGCGTATATATAAGAGGAACTTGAAGTCTGGATCAGTGCCCGATGTAAGGCAATAATCTCACCACCTATTCCATTATGAGACGTAAACTTATTTAGTGAAACGTGGAAGTGTTTTACACTCCTCTGCCTACCTCTTCGAGGATTACAGGCGTGACGTGACATTATATTTTACATACGGAAATATAAAAAAAGTTATTTTTAGCCGGTATTGAAACATATTGCACAACTATTATTCAATTATTTACGTTTCCTAACTTTAACTGATACGCCGCGACTCATTATAAGCTTTATCTTAGTTCTTGCAATTTTTACGAATAAATGGAGACAGCGGTTGTAAATGGTCACTGCAGCCATTGATAGGTATCTGCAACAAACCTCGAACAGGACTGTAGAAAGGGTTGCTTGCCAATCCTCTCTCTATTTTAATGGACTTGCCCTTTCACGCCCTTTTTGTACGACGATATTTAGATAAATATATGCATATACTGATTAATAATATACATATGTGTGTTCAGTTCATCATTTCACATTACTTATGTTACATTTTAGGAACAATTAGTAAGCACTAGATTGATCGATAGTAATGCTAGCTTGAGTGATATCGTTAGAATACCGTGAAATAAAAACTTGACGTGATAATAACCGATATGATTCATCGTACGTTCTAACGGGTTTTACGTGTTCTCAATGCGGTGACACGTTACACTTAAGCAATATTAAAATTTTGACGCCCATCAAAGAGATTTTTCTAAGTAATTTCTTACATGCAAGTTTAATAGAAGAATATGTTTTATATGAAATTAATGAATATTACCACTAATCTTCTTTAAAAGTAAAAGTGTATTGCAAAATTCTCCGTTTATGTTTTAGATTTGTTTTAAAAGCTAAAACACAATGAACTCTGTGCTGTTATTGCAATATACAAAATAATTTTTTTATAATATGTTAAAGTAAATTCTTATTAATCGTTTTGCTGTCAGTTCAAAAATGCAATAAAAACGCTTCTTTTGTCTCCAAAATTCGTAGCTTCAAAAAATATATTTAATTCCAGACCTAAATTTTAATGAAGTATTTTTTGAATTCAAACTAAATATTACTAAAGTCAAAACTTTAAATTTAATCGATACATAACACTTTAACACATATGTATATCCAAAAGTTGTTTCAGGAAATACTTACAAAATTCCAGAGATCAGATTGGTCACAAGCAGCACTTCGTAAGTTTGACTGAGGCCTGCAATAAAAGTCACAACGAAAAGACCACCATATCCTCCTAAAAGAAAGAACTTCCTCCCGAAGGTGTCAATGAGGAATCCGGAAATTATTGATGAAGCCAACATGCCTGAAAAGTAAAATAATATATTATTTAATTAGTAGCAATCGTTTAGTCGTTCATCGATATTTTGCATGAAACATCAATAATTTTATTACTATCGTATCGTATTCAGTTTTCTAAATTTTTCATTACTTTAGTTTTTATGTGCTTCAATAACTACACAAATATCAAATTATTACTATAATGAATTCAATTAGATACTTACACATTGGAAAAGTCAAAGTCACGACACAAAATTTTTAACTAATTATGAAAGACCCTTTTAATTTCTTTGATTCGGATTAAGTTTAAGTCCATTTACAATTGGAACATTGTGTCCTATTATAAAAGTGGCACCAGTTTTAAATGACTCTCAACTCAACTCCCACTTTCAGCTACCGTATGATTCTCGGTGAAATAATATGACTCTAAATTACATTTTCCATTTCTGCCAGTCGTTATATGAGTGGTAATGTCTTGTAAATCAATTTTATTGAATATTGACAGCACACTTCCATTTTCATTTATTTTTCAACTTGAACATCAATTTATCAATTTAATTCTGAGTAGTTGGATATAATTTTCTACATACCCACATACGGCACTGCGTTTAATATCCCTTTTTCTACCAGCCCCATGTTCAGATCGCACTCGGCTATCGGCAGTATGTACGGTGTCAAGGTGGTCACCAATATCCCGGCTACGAAGCCGATCAGCGTGGTAAACAGCTGGCATGCGTTAAACCAGCCGAAGCCACAAGCCTTTAACGCCAAATTGATCTCTTGCATAGATGTCGTTGGTTTCTCATCGTCTTAAAAAATAACAGTCATACTTATGAGATACAATTAATTCAGTGCCAGCGACGAAACGAATTAAAGTTACATTGGCTAGAAGAGTGAGTCTTCAAATTAATGTAGAAAAATTACGGTGCCTATTAAAATACATAACGAGACAAAAGACATGCGGTACTGTAAGGGGTTTCAGGGAATATTTAAGTTAATAATATAATATAGCCCATAAGAAATAAAACCAGAAAATCACTCTACACTCCTTGTATTTCCGTTAGCTCAATAAGTAAAACCTCTTAACTCCATAACAGTTCGTATCATTCTGCACAATGGGCAGTGACGCCCTCAGATAAGCAAATAGGTTGAATGAAACAAAGCGGTGCGAGCATTAGCAAGGGTTAATGACCTCGAGGATCTACCAACGTATTTAATGGTCAATGCACACTATCATTGAGTCTTTGCCCACTCATGCTCGTTAGCTATTCAGAATGTTTTCATCGTCATCCTTTCAGTCCGAGCTCCCATAATGGATATCCCAACGAACCTTCACATTCACATTAGAAATATGATAATAACAAGATAAATATTTTGGGCTCAGAAAGCATACAATATCAATATCAATACGTTATGATGTTCTCATATATACAGGATCCACAAATGTCCGTACACTATCATATCGAGTTTTTATTTAATCCGTTGAAAATTTGCGTTATATTCGAAGGCAATGAGGGTACATTGCGAGCACCGCAACTGATCAGCAATACAATGCGCAGCTACCCTAGTCGTCAGTACCGTTAGCCGCAACTTATGTTATACAGAGTTCCTTACCTTAGAGTAAAATGACGTAACCCACTTTGGCGGTCATAAAGTTCTTATCGTACGTTATTATTGAGCGCATTTTTATCTCTAAGTCCTCTTTTGTTTGCGCTTGTCAAATATATTTTTCTAAGACATTCGCCTGTTTTGCTAACAACGTTACTTGTAAAATTTTAAAATAACATTCCGCCTGTAATCCCCGAGGAGATAGGCAGAGCAGTGGTAGTACGCTACCCGTCCGCGAACTAAAGGCGTGATATAACGTTTTAATTACGTATGTATATAAACTATTTTAATTCTAGTAAAGCCCAAATTTAAAAATAAATTGAGAAATATTTACCTATCTCCAAGGAAATAATTATAACGTTATATTTTCACGTAGTTGAATTTATGTTAATATATGTGAAAATTAAAATTATTTAGCCCTAATTAATGGTTTGAAACTACAAAAATATCTATTTTTACGGAATTTGTAATTACCTATAATTATGTGAACAATAAGACATTTTCCGCAACGGTACATTATACTATACATTACAAACGATATCTTATCTTGGTGATCCTTTAAATAAATACATATTATATTGTTAATATTATTGAAACACGAACGCAGAGTCGGGTTTCAAGCGCACTTCATAATCCGTAGAGTCGTTAATACCTTGCTGATATATAATGAAAATTTCAATAATCGGACTACGTACCTACATTGTCAATTCACTTCGCTTATAAAACCTTTGTCGAAATTTTGTGAGAATACTCGTCCCAAGCGAGAGTAATATTATTGAGTACAGAATATCACTGTGCCGTTACAGTTGATTCAATTCCATTGATAAGGTCCGAAGTTCAGTTCAATATGTATACATCGATTCATATAATTGACTACATATTTCACTGCGCAGAAAACCGGCACAAAATTAAATTGCATCACGAAAATAATGGCACGTTTGTTTAAATAAGAATCTTTTCATTTAAACCGTTGAAATATGTATATTCGAACTTAAACGATGTATCGTATAAAATCCATCGCGTTTTCGTAAAGGAAAATCAATTATTCGTATACGAAGAGAAATAATTTAACAATGTGTAACGTAAATATTGATTACGTTTGCTTTCAAAAGGATGCTGCGATTGTTATTCTTTAGTAAAATTCGAATTCCAATGTAGATATTATATGGGTAATGCATATTGATAATCTGAGGTGCAGATGGTAAGCCTTAAAGTCTAGCATATAATTTTCTAAACTCACATTTTTTTTAAATAAGTGTCAAGTTGAAAAAAAAAATTAATGTAATGTAAAACTATTAATACCCTAGATCCTAAGATATTTATTATTTTAATAAATGGCATTAAGCGTTTGAGCAATATTTTCTTCAAAAAAATAATATGCTACATACGATTTCCACCACTACTTTTAATTATCATTAGTAAACGGAAACGTTTATTTTAAAATGTTGAATAGTATTTTGAGAGCAAACTGAATCTGTCGTTAATAAACTTGCCTGGTGAGTCAAGAGACTGATATTTTAAACTTTATATGAAGTGTTAAAAAAATAATATTTTTAACGAAAGAAAGCACCGTTCTTTTTGATCTTTTTTGACTACCCAAACGTATTATTTGGCATTACGTTCTAAAAACATTAGCCACCTAAGCCAACAATAACAAATGTATAAAGCGCGTCCTGTCAATGTGAATTTGACGTCAAAATTATGTATACGTGGAGTAATAACGAATCGATAAAAACATTAACAGCTACAATGGAATGGAACCGTACACAAAGGAATACAGATGAAAGAATGCCAGTCCAATTTCTACAAACAATAACCACTTTGATTGAGGCATTAATCAAACCGAAGCGTTTAAAACGGGACCTTTTCTTTGTTGTGCTGCTGCTTTTTATGAAAGAAAATGGTTTCTTGCAACTAAAAGGTGTAAATGAAGAAAGTATAACCATCATAGATTACATATTGTCTCGGAGAGACAAGGGATCTGCAATTTACGAGACGGTGTTCATTTTAAATGGCTTCACGGGAACTCCGTTGAAAGTTATCGGTATACCCGTATCTGATGTAGTTTTAATCAACGTCATTATACCAGACATCGATATTCAAGCATTTTCTTTGTGTTTAGATATTGATAAATACGTTGCGGTGTCATCCCTAGGTATGATATCACATTTCAAAAATTTTCAAGAGCTCTCATACAATTTTATTGATAAAATAGTGACGCCAGCGAAATGTGCGATTTTGAATCATCATGGATATCCAAGCTGCAACTTGCCAGGGCTACCCGAACATTTAATTCATCTGATTCTTTTGCATTTGCCTGTAGAGAGTATTGTGAATATTGGCAAATCTTGTAAGTGTCTCAGAGATATCGTGGGTGATGATCGACTGTGGCGCCGTCTTTACGAGAGGGATTTTTCTGATTTCGTCGAACGTAAAAATGATGAGAAAGATTGGCGTGACACGTACATAGAATTGTATTTAATAAAGCGGAGAGAATCTGAGCGGGCAAAATGGATCGTGAGTAACAGAGAATTTCCCGAGATATTTGACGATAATATGGAGTCCTACAATTTTAGATGGCAGCTTATTTTATAGCTTGCAAAATAATATCCGATGTTTATTGAAGAATGACAATGATTTATGAATCTTTCCAATTGTTTTGATGATATAAAGTCTATCTTGTAGAATTACATGTTTTATTTAATTTTAATTTAACAAATTATTAATACAACATTCAACGATATTCAATAAATAAATATCTCAGGACATCTCCACACACGGCCATCTAATCCCAAACGTAAATAACAAGAGAACATGGGTTATGTTAACCAAACGGTTAACATAACCCATTACATATATGTATGTATGTAGGTACTCGTACGTATAAAGAGCTATAAATTTTTACCCCCAGACACAGAACAAATAATTGTGGTCATCATAGAAATATTTAATCTGAGTGGACATCGAAGCCACGATCCGTAACGTAACGGTCATATTCACCAACCACTAAACCGAGGGGCCAAACCATAACAATTACGCGGAAAATGTTAGAAATAGTGTTCTCTTTACTTATACTACTTTCGCAAACACTTAAATAAACGCAGTAGATCTTGAATGGTATTTAAAAATATGTAGAACGTTATCTATAATTACGTTATCAAGCGCAAAGCATTTTTATGTTATTAAAATACCCGTGTCCATTCATATAATGACATAACATATTTTATAATAAGCAATGCCTGTTATATATAAATATCTGTCCACGCCGTAAGGGATTTGGCGTGAAGATATCTACGAAATAAGCAATATAATTTGTTACGCGCATTTCTTACTCCTTACGATGACATTTTATTTTAAAGAAGCGTACAAAATAATATATACATACCTACATATATCGAAATGCTTTCGGTTAAATCCCTTATTAATTGTAATGATAGCATTGCTAAGAGCAATTTTTGTCGTAAAAAACACTCCTATTTGTAACAGATAAGCAAATGAAATTTGTATTTTTAATATCACACTGTATTTTTGGTATTCAGATTGGTCTTTGAGAGAAAACGCCTACACATTGTGTGCAGAGAAACAATGAATATGATTGTTCTTTTCGCTCTGTTATTCGCGGCAGAATATATAAAAATTGAAACTTAGTCTATTTTGAGAAGTTATTTCCCTCTATGTGCTATATATAGCAGGTGTTGGCCAGCCGTATAACTCTGAATGCTGAGTTGACAAGGAATTAAAAAATTTTCGTGATTCATTTTTCAAAGCATTTTATGGAAAAATGAACTGCTATACTGACAGTTATATTCTAGCGATATAATAATAATGCAATGAATAATTTTAATATTAAATGTTTCGTAAGTATTTATACTCATGATTATAAACATCATACAGTCTCCGCTGCGACCTCGCTCATGAGGAAGATTATGAGGAAGGCGCTCATGAGGAAGATTATGAGGAAGGATCTCGTACAGGTCAGAAACTAGTCGGGCTATCCCGAAAACCGCACGTAATCAATGTATAAGAAGTAGGTAACGTCTGAGACCCATTAGTGTCCCGCTAGAACTTTTGATATAGTTCGAGAAAATCTATAGCTTATTTCACCTTGCCTAGAATGTTATTTGACGTGGATATTGAGTCTCTTATGGCTCAACTTGGAAATGGTTAAAGTTCACTTAAAAGACATGTTCCCGCGTTGCAATAATGCTGGAGATTTTTAAACGTAAACTAAGTTTCGTAACATGATATCGCGACCGTTATCGCTACTGCTCCAAGAAATTTAACGGCCTTCAAAATAGTCTTAGCTAGAATTCCAATGAAGTGTTCGAAATGAATGTAGGATATTATATCACCAAAAAGGACTACGCCGTATACGCGTACTACGAGTATATCGCATATGACATTTATAAAAATAGGTAAACCAATATTAATTATAACCATTATTTATATAAAATGAAATCCTCTGTTCAAAGATAGACCCACCGCCTCTAGCACAAATGTTTTACAATATTAACCATGATATTATCTTTTTATTTTTTTTATCTTCAGCCCGGAAAATAAGAAGGCAGACCACCTTATTTTAAGTGTCCACCGTCGCTTTTGGACATTTGCAACACCCGAGGTGTGGCTAATGCGCCGTCGGTTTTGAAGGAATGCGCCGTCGGTTTTGAAGGAAACCCGACGTACTCGTAATAGTGCTCTGGGAGAAACGCAGATGGAAACTCATTCCATATTTTATACGTGCGCGGTAAAAACAACCAAAATACTCGTACAGTTACTTAGATAAATAAATCATTTACATTTCAGCACATCCTGCTATCTCGTATACAAACAACAGCGACCTCGAAGATTAATGGAGCAGATAAAATTACTGTTAGCGCAGGCGGTAGCTAATTAAAATACAAATAAAATGGTATCGCAATAAATAACGCCCGAATAAATGCTACAGTAAATATTTTATAACGATATAAAATTAATGTCAATGAATCTTAAAGGAAATGGTTTTATACATTGACTTTATGTATTGACTTTTTGCCTTATCACATCTGATACCGAGCTGCTAAGTTCATGGAGCAAAACTATTTTTTCACTGCAAAATACGACTATATATTAAATAATTCAAGTCAAAATGTAAGGACGACACTCATAACGAGGGTGTAGTCCATAGTGTTCGGCCTCATAAAACATTAGTCCTGCCTTATAACAACTACAGACGAGTAGAAATTCCTAAGTAATGAGTCGCGACCGTTTATTAAAGCTGTTTTAGCAAATACGATTACCATACATTTCTATTGACGTCTATGCGTTTTATGGTATGTTATATCACGTACATTTATGTATGTATCGTGTTGAATAACTGTAATGGAGAAGAAAAATATTGCAAAGTTGATATGGTATAACCATAGACTTGATGATGGCTAGAAGCCACCAACGCATCTCATAACATGGCACACAAAATCTATTCCGTTAATGAAATGGAGTTTTGTCAGTGACGAAAACTTGCTTAAATAATCAGCAAATTATTTGTTCTTTCACTCTTGGTAATGGTCTAGTGGTATGGTAGCCTATGGTAGCTAAAGGGGTAGAAGATGCCGTTTAATCTACCAAGTTGACTCAGCGCAGATTAACATATGTACTTCATAAGCTGCAAAGACAATTACGAATGACTTCATGGCATGCTGATCTTCTAACGACGTTTTTCAACAACTTTATAATTACTTTTTATTACTTTAAGAAGGAATTTTCCAAGCATTTAAACCCCAGGAAGGTGATAGTTGAATTTTTAACCACCAGACCATCAATAGTCGTTATACTTACTCTAGATACAATTACCTAGTTAATAGACATTATTGTTCCTACATTGAATATTTTAATGAAATGCACGTCTAACAAAAACAACGTACAGCGGGATAGAATCAACAAGAAGCTCCGCTGAAAGAACTTGCATAATATTAACAATTCAAACGCTAGCTCATTTAAATTCAAATTTATTCAGTTGAGGCTTATTGGCCACTTACGAACGCCGAATAACTTAAAGCTATTCCCTGTTTCATTGTCCTTGATGAAGATGGCTTTCATTTATAGTAATTTATGGTTATGAAATTTATTTTAGTAACAAGTAATTTAGATAAATGAAGTATGTAATTCAAAATGCTCACTCATTGGAATGTAAGAGTAGGTTATAATATTATTATTACTATTATCATTACATCTGCCTCCCTTATTCAAATGGCTGAAAAATACTTCTCTATCTCTTGCTTCCACTATCGACTTCCTTTTTAAGATCATCTATCCAAACGGTCAGAGGGCGCTTCTCTTATACATCTACTGATACGTAGCCTCCGCTTCAGAACTGCTTTGATCTAACTTACGAATGCCCCAACATTCTCGTCTATTTCTACCCCATTGCCGCATTCGCTTACTAATCCTTTGAATTTTATCACTGACTTCAGCTCGTTACTGGACATAAACTACAAGCATAACTCTCTCCATAGAATGTTGAGCTACCTTTGATTCGTGTACTAATTTTACCGTCCGGGGCCATGATTTCATATCGTACGTTAATTCTTATCATATTATAATCTAGGCCGTAGTCCGTAGTAGTTAAAATCTAGTCCTCTCCAGTTTGACATCTTAAGGGCAGACTTCAATGTGTTCGTAATAAGTTTTGGTGATATTACATAAACCCGCCCTATGCTATAACGCAGTTTGATAAGATTCACCTGCTGATTTCGTATTATACAGACGTTTCTTCATCCCTGTACGTCGCCAATGTACGCGACATCTCTTTAGGGATTTTAGAGCAGCCTAAGTTCTAGCGGATTCGAAGGCTTTTCATAAGCGTCGCTGGCCAATTGTACTCTTGGATGTTCTACACAATCTGCTACATGGTGTATGCCTTATTGCATTCGTAGCTTACAGGCTCCAAATCATGTATAAAATTTTATTTATTACTATATTTTATTTTAATTTACTATCATTTTATCTATTCCACTCATTATAATTAACCAAAAAGAAAATTTTATGTATATCAGGTAAAGAGCAGACATGTAATAGAACAAGTTATGTATATATTCCGTGCATAACATTGCAAATTCAAACGTTGGCTCATTCAAATTTAAATTTATTCAGCTAAAGCTTATTGCCCACTTACGGACATCGTATAATTTATTACAAGGAATAGTTACGGAATTCACATTAATATGGATTTCAACTTAAATGGTTCAGGTTTAACTTTAGAGTAGCATATTGAAATTTAATTACAATAATATGTAATATTATAAGAGGTGGATTTTTAACGGACTAAGACATAGTTGTTTTTCACTGAAGATACTTCAGCACGTTTAATGAAACATGTTTTGAATCGTTAATTACACCCAAATTGCGGGTAGAAGGTATGCTGAAAGCATTAGCGAAATATTATCAATTCAATTTCTAGCCTATTGAAATTCAAATTGATTCGATTATTAGTAATGGGGAACAACATGGACGTCGAATAATTTAGAAGCTTACTATTCCGTTTTGTGTTACATTTCATTGTTGTTACGATGTCTCTGTAATTTTACTGTAATACTCGTATTTATTAAACTTTAGGCTTGTGTATGTTCCAGCTAATCAGTTAGCTATAATATAATTAATACACAAAGAGTAATCGTTCTACATATTTTGTATGTATTCTATATTTCTACACATCTCGGTATTATAAAAGTTTACGTACAGAGAGCGTGCAGAAAAGGAAAATTTATATGTACCTAATTCGTAAACATACCTTAAACATAACGAAATAAGACAGCGAGTATTGGCGTTCATGGTGTCAATATCAAGTAGTTACGTACTACTCTGTTGTCAATTAGAATTACACACACAATATTAATATAAGCTTAAATATATTATTTGACATAAAAACACAATAATTTTCATACATGAAATGTTATTAATTACAGTTAATTCCGCTAATGGACCACTAATATTTTTTAATAGAACAACAACAAATTTATATATATAAAAACTACTAAAATTAATATGTTATATTAAATTAAGAAGAACATGTATATTTTATTATTTAAAAGGGCTAAAAATAAACGACAAGGTTCGTCCAAAATAAACGACATTCAATGGTTTCTTTTAATTATTTTAAGAGGCAAAACGCACAATATCATTTGATTATATATGCCAGACATACGAGTATGTATGTACATACTCGTATGTCTGATGATACAAAATAGCAAAATAAAATCACAATGTTTCACATTTTACAGTATATTTGTAGAAATAATACAAAAATAGAAACGAAAACGTTAAAGTATAATTTATGAATGTACCTATGCTATGTATAATCTCTTTAACTGTAATACAATTTTGGAAATATAAATATCATAATAAGCCTAGAAATCAATATGTTCACAGAGTAAAGGGCGTTTTAGTATTAATGCACATCAATTAAAATGTTATCAAATTAATATCTAGGAATGTGAACAGAGTAAAAGAGTAAAATCAATACACGCCCTGCTTCATAAAAATCAAAAAAATAGAAAATTCTAGATTTATAAATTCCTAATCCTTAATATAGCGTTTACATTGTAACATTGTATAAAAATTAATTATTAAACATAAGTTTATTACGTTAGATTATAATTAGGTTTTTTTCTAGGTTGTTTAAAGAAAAGGTCGACGTAATAAATTCGTTACGGTGAAGTAAGTAAATTATTTTCAAGAGCAGCTTATTTTAAGCCTGTATGCGGCTGAATAACATAAAAACCTAAAGCTAGTGTTTTTCCGCGTGACCACTAAATAACCAGAAAAGTTACAGCTTCCATCACGTGGTGACGTTTTTATGTGCGCCATTTTTTTTGTTCGCGCCTTTTTTTCTACCCGTACCAAACCTAAAAACTGAGTATTTTATCTACTTTTAAGGTTGAAATTTTAGCTCTGAACATGTATTTTAAGCAGATAAATCGATATAGAACTATGCAGTTAGGCAGCGCTATAGGATCGTTCGGTTTCTTAAAGGTCGTGTCAGGGCACTGCGTTGTTATGACTTTAAAAACTTTCAAAAAGTTGAATTAAGAAAACTTTTTACTTAGTAGGGGAGATCGTTATAGTAGTCTGAATGGCCGTGTAGGCAGACGCAATAAAATAAAAGGTATGCAGAATTAAGTCTCGTATCTATATGGGGCACGAACCACATAATACCATAGAAAACAAATAAAAATAAACACAAAACGTTCCACGTCCGATATTATTGGATTTAAAAATCTACTTCTCTGGTATCAGGAAATGGACCGACTGTTTCGTATTGGCAAATTACGAAACACCTAATTGCCGGTTCGTTTTCAGTTCCGAAAAACGTAATTGCTCGGACTATTTTAGATTCGCCATCATTTTTAGTTAGCTTCATTCGTATTTGATTGTGACTGAATGCGATTTGCTAGCATTTAAATTTCTGGAAATTTCGAGGGTTCGTTTGTTTTGATATTGCTATTACCAATTCAAAAAAGCTTTAAACTTGACTTTTACAATTTTATAGTTAATGTTCATTTCCAGACTAATTGTTACAGATATTTTAAAAGATAGGGTAAATTACAAAAGAACGTATGGTCCTTTTCACACAACTTTTGGCATTGATATAACGATTACTGAATGTGGTAAGAAGTGTTCCACCGATGAAATTAAAAATTACCTCTTTATTATTCAACTCTTCTAATTACATAACATCTTCACTTGGTCGCATTATAATAGTTGACAGTAGCGTGCCTCATATCACAGATAAAATACCTATTGTACGAACTACGTCAATTCTAAATTTAAAAATGAGTGATGCAATAATCAAACTTAAATAAAGGATATAAAAGGATTTTTTTCTAATATGGCGGTGGCATTAGTGTACAAAAAATAAAAAGTAAGCAATGAGGTACTTTTCGCATAATATATAACTTTAGAAATACTACAATTCTTACTCTACAATTTACATCATTATGTTTTACGGCGATACAACGGTACAGATCTAGGGATAAATGCATCAATACGTGCCTACATATAACTTATTCTGCAATCAAGTATTTAAATTAAGAAAAGAACATTTAAATTAGTAACGAACATTTCAAACGTACTTTTCTCTTTCCGTTTTTCTCTCTTTTTATGCTCTATAGTGAACCTAAATGAGAATGCCATCAAGTGTTGTACCATTTCTGCATAGCTTACAAGATGAATAATACGAAAGAATAATACCTCCTTGAGGCAACGTCGGCAAGTTCACATCACTCATGTTACTCTTTTATTCTTCTAACAAACAAAACGACTGTTCCATCTATTTTCACCACTGTACTAATATTAACCAGCTACTGGAATAGAACGTGAACCATATTTATAATGTCAGCGCTAAAACTATATTATCTTATGTACACTAGCGTATTAAAAACCATTATATCTTGAGCTCTGAGATTCTTTGATAAATTATTACCGCATCTATGAAACAGGTTAAGTGCGAGGCGGTTTTAGGCGAAAATATTCTGTACAGTACTTGTATATTTTAACACAAACGCTACATAAAAATAATTTTGTTTGTGCATTAGTGATAACTGTTATTTATTTAACAGCTTATTTTCAACCTCGTAGTTTATAGTATTTCCTAAATATATTTAGAAAATATCGCAGTATCTAATACACGTGTATATTAATGACAGTCATTTTGAAATATTATGCTTATGAATACGTTACTAAAACAAAGCCAGGTCAAAAGTTACTTTGAAGACAAGTTTAAAAAAACAAAGTTAGCCAGGATTGTAGCTGATGGAAATAATTTCTCACTAGAAATAACGATAAATAATACTATGGGATAAAAGACTGATAATAATTATTATTACATATAGGTACGCTTATAAAATTCTTAAAATACGAATAAAATTAGACAAATACATTTTTGTGTGTTTTATTTGAAGTTCTAAATCCTCTTTTAGCTGCAACAATTATGCAATTCATATACTGTTATAGGTAAATACGTAACTAATATAATACTGCAACATTTTGGCATTACTATTTTACTTAAAATATCATGGGCAAATGCACGGGCACGACAACCTGGAACGACTGGTAGTAACAGGAAAGTTGGAGGGGAAAAGACCCACAGGGCCGATGTCCTGAGAGATGGTCAGATCAGATCTCCGAACAACTGGATATACCCGTCAGAAACGCTCTACACCAAGCTACGGACCGTAACATGTGGAGGGGGACTGTTGACTATATAAAGAGTCACGATCCTCAGCAGTGAGGAAACGAGAAAGAAGAAGATGAATCATGGGCAAATTATTTATACTTAAAAAGTTGCTTATTACAAGTGTACATGTCAGTTTATAAAAATTTGACTGTTAAAGACATTTATGGTTTCATTAATATTTCTAGCGGCATAATTCAACAACAAGCAGTTTACGCCGGAAGCTGTGCGTGGAATTTAAAGATAATTAATTTTAGATAAAATTTACAAATCTTAATGCAAATGAACAGTCGAAATGTTAATGAAATATGGCGCAACTTATCATCATGTAATTAAAATTATTTTCATGAAACGCTATAGTTTTATGCCCTTTCTTATAATGACTGATGGATTAGTAATTTAAATTTCTTATTTCGGAATATTCCGGAATAGGAGTTAAACTTCAAATTTTGGGAAAAAATTCTGTGTTTTCAATAGACATAATTTGCTTTTTTAAATGCCGGATTTGTTGCTGTTACGGTTTAAATAAACATCGTAAGGAAAGCTAGCAGTTTTAGTATTCTCTGTTTTATAGTTCAGGGCAAATGAAATTCGCCAACCTGCAATTTGTAAACGTGGGGAGGCTCATGTTCAACAATGGTAGTATCTTGTTCAACAATGGTAAAATAGAAAGATAGATGATATGATGATTATAGGTTTTGGATAGCCTCGTTGGTCAAATGGTTGGAAGAGTAACTGCCGATCAAGAGATCCTCAATCCGGGTTCAAATCCTGGGATACTATTGGATTTTTCTAATTTAAAATTTCTAGTAGCGACTCTGAGTCTGGATTTATGCCGGGTGTATGACAATAGATTCACCACCTATTCCATAGAACTTAAACATAACTGGTGAAACGTTGGAGTATACTACACTCCTCTGCCTACACCTTCAGGGTTTATAAGCGTGATGTTACGTTTTTTTTGACATCTGGAGTCAGGTAATCAATATGGTTGAAGGTCTACAGTTGCTTTTTATGAACATGTCTATGATTTGAATGTAAGCCATTCTACTTAAATGTTAGTCGTATTTAAAAACTTATGTAACGTTGTAAATGTCATATCAGACTTAGATATTGCCAAACATCTAATATATACAGACATATATGATTTACTAGAGAATGGTGTAGCATATTGAAGTGTGCTCTAGAGATTATTAGCTATTCAGTCCTATAGATGTTCCTATATCAAGACGTAAGAACTTGATAATAGTTTAATCCGTGAACTTCGGTCGATAATATCACCCGCTTCAGAACACTCATGCACGGCAGCGAATGGATAGTAGATAGAACCTAGAGAACAGCCACCTGACCTCAGATTACATCCAGGCCTTGAGCTGCTCATAAGATATTACATACAATTGCGCTTTGCATAGTATTGTAGAATAAAGGAGATGTTTCACTACAGTTGTTTAACGATAAACTTAAAACGTAACGTAAAAACGTGACATCACGCCTGTATAACCGAAGGGGTAGGCTGAGGAGTGTAGTACACTCCCACTTTTCACCTGTTACGTTTAAGTCCCATGGAATAGGTGGGTCCATTGCCATACATCAGGCATAATTTCAGACTCCGAGTCACTATTAAAAATTCTAAATTAGAAAAATCGAATAGCACCCGACCCGGGATCTGAACCCAGGACCTGCCGATCGGCAGTCGCGCTTGCAACCACTCGACCAACGAAGCAGTCAAACTAAAAAC